>UESW01000305.1:0-45174 GCA_900491605.1 Calamus simplicifolius | reverse complement strand
ACCGCACCATCATGGAAAAGATCAGATGTATGCTTTTACAGTCCAAGTTACCTAAAAGATTTTGGGATGAGGCATTGAAGACAGCGGTTGATGTAATAAACTTGTCACCATGTACAGCTCTAGATGGTAATGTTGCAGAGCGTGTATGGTCAGGAAAAGATGTCTCTTATAAGCACTTGAGAGTGTTTGGTTGTCGTGCATGTGCACATGTTCCAGACATTGAGAGGTCCAAGCTGGATGGTAAGACAAAAGAATGTGCTTTGCTTGGTTACTCACATGATGAGTTTGGTTATAGACTTTGGGATCCAGAAAAGCAGAAGGTATTCAGAAGCAGAGATGTGGTATTTTTTGAAGATCAAACCCTTCAAGACTTCAAGAAGGAGGTGTCAGTCAAGTCTTCTGCAGGAGGATTAACAGACTGTGATCCAGTTACTCCTCTAGTAAATCAGGGTGATAGGAGAGATGTGCAAGAAAATAGTGCAGGACCAGGTATTAACTCACCTGTAGGACATGTTGAGCAGGAAGGAGATCAGGAGCAACCTCCTACAGAGCCTCAGCTGAGAAGATCTATCAGACAACGTCAACCTTCCAAAAGGTATTCTACAGATGAATATATAATGCTTACTGATGCAGGTGAACCAGAATGTTACCAGGAGGCAGTTGAAAGTGAGCAGAAAAAGGAGTGGTTAGTAGGTATGCTGGAAGAAATGGATGCCTTACAGAAGAACCACACATATGATTTAGTGGAACTACCAAGAGGAAGGAAGGCTTTAAAGAACAAGTGGGTTTTTAGGTTAAAGACTCAACAGCATTGTTCTCAACCAAAGTACAAGGCCAGATTGGTTGTGAAAGGCTTTGATCAAAAGAAAGGATTGACTTTGAAGAGATTTTTTCTCCTGTTGTTAAAATGTCTTCAATTCGTGTTGCTCTAGGTATTGCTGCTAGTCGAGACTTGGAGGTTGAGCAGTTAGATGTGAAGACAGCTTTTCTTCATGGTGATTTGGAGGAAATCTATATGGAGCAACCAGAAGGCTTCAAAGTCAAAGGTAAAGAAATTTTGTCTGCAGATTGAAAAAAAGCTTATATGGGCTGAAGCAAGCTCCAAGGCAGTGGTACAAGAAATTTGATTCATTTATGGCTGAAAATGGATACAAAGAATGGCTTCAGATCATTGTGTGTATATCAAATGGTTTAGTGAGGATTTTGTCATACTCCTACTTTATGTTGATGACATGCTTATTCTTGGGAAAGATATGTCTATGATTGACAGGTTGAAGAAGGAGCTAAGCAATTCATTTGAAATGAAGGATATGGGACCAGCAAAGCAAATACTAGGTATGCAAATTTTCCGTGATAGAAGAATCAAGAAAATATGGTTGTCACAGGAAAAGTACATTGAGAAGGTATTAGATAGGTTCAGTATGATCAATGCAAAGCCAGTTGGTTCTCCTCTTGCAGGTCACTTCAGGTTGTGCTCAGAGCAAAGTCCTTCAAGTGATGAGGAGAAGGAGAAAATGAAGAAGGTTCCTTACGCTTCAGTAGTCGAAAGTTTGATGTACGCGATGGTATGTACGAGGCCAGACATCGCATATGCAGTGGGTGTTGCTAGCAGATTTCTTGCAAATCCAGGGAAAGAGCATTGGGCAGCAGTGAAGTGGATCTTTAGATATCTCAGAGGAAGCTCCAAAGTTTGTTTAAGCTTTGGGGGTGGTCCAGCTGTGCTGATTGGTTACACAGATGCAGATATGGCGAGAGATATTGATACAAGGAAGTCCACATCAGGTTTCATACTTACTTTTGCAGGGGGAGCTGTGTCATGGCAATCTAGATTGCAAAGGTGTGTAGCTCTCTCTACCATAGAGGCAGAATATATTGCTGCTACCGAGGTATGTAAGGAGATGTTGTGGATGAAAGAATTCTTACATGAATTGGGATTGAAACAGAAAAATTATGTGGTACATTGTGACAGCCAGAGCACCATCCACTTGTGCAAGAACCCAACTTTTCATTTCAAGTCAAAGCATATAGATGTGAGATACCACTAGATTCGAAATGTATTTGAAGAGAAGCAGTTACAGCTTCAGAAAATTCACACAGATGAAAATGGGGCAGACATGTTGACAAAGACCTTATCAAAAGAAAGGCAGAGATATGCCGACAGCTGGTCGGCATGATTTCACACTAAGGAAGCATGAGACAGCCTCCCTTATGGGCTGAAGGGGGAGGTTGTTGGGCCCATGGCCCACCTATTCAGCCCATTAGGGCAAAAGGGAGCGCTACTCCTTTTTCTACCAGGGTTTGTTCTCTCTCTTTTATAAAAGGAGTAGCCGCCTTCCTTTTTGGGTTTTCTCTTTTTTAAGGAGCAGCCGTCTGGAAAAAATAGGAGAAGCATGTAGCAGGTATTTCTTTTTTCTAGGAGCATGGATTGCTAGGGGAAGAGAAGGAAGGGCTGCTGCTTGGTGCTTAACTACGTGGGAGGACTTCCACTCCAGGAATCACGTGAAGGTGCTGCAGAAGAAAAACAAAGAAGAAGAAGAAGAGAAGGGAAGAAAATAAGGAGGTAACGCAGGAGACCATATTTTTTGGTGACGTAATCCTTATATCCCTATTATTCTCTTGTGATTGTTTCTCAAGTTCTGGCAAGGGACTTTGAGACTTGGATATTTATTATTTTATAGTGGATCTTCTTCTCTGGCTTGCCCGTGGTTTTTTTTCCTTTATCTTGAAGGGATTTTCCACGTAAATCTTGGTGTTTCTGTGATTATGTGGTTTGCGCATTTTTATTTATTATTCCACTGCGTATTACGGTCTGCTAGTATTTGCTCGTACACGGATTCTTTCCCATCAAAGTCTACCAAAGTAAAGCTTCCGTTATAAAAAAAAAAAGTAAGATGAATAAAATTCACACCAATTTGAACATCAAAGTCCAAAAAGAATCCTATTAATATTTTACTATTATAAACCACTCATCCTTTTTTAAAACTTTCGATATGAAACTTTAATGAGCATCACAATCTATCCTCTTAAAAAGAGAATGTCCTTGTCACTAGAGGCAACCATCAGGAGAACATTCTCGTCACCAAAGGCAACCATCATGGGACATTTTCATCGCCAAAGGCAACCACCAGACAGACAAGATTCTAGAGATAACCTCCACAGGTTCAAGAGATAACTTCAATCCATTCCATAGATGTAGCACTTTGCTCTGTGTGGCACTTAAGTCTTATACTTCTGATTGGTGCATGGCTCTAATACTATATTGTAACGATCCGGGCTCGCAGTACGGATCAGTTTTGTTACAAAAAAGCAAGATGGACAAAGTTCATATCAATTTGAACCATCACAGCGCAAACAAATTTTATTGGTATTTTGTTGTTATTACTTTTACTGTTATAAATCACTCATCCTCTTTTAAAACTTTCAATGTGAGACTTTAACGGGCATCACAAAAGCTCGCCTTGGTATAAATTAGGTGAATTAGTGAATGCCACATCAACAATTTTTGCTAAATTATCATACAACTCGATTTTAACTCTAATTAAATTTCAAACTATAATTTAGAGTTCCTATTGATTAGTTCTACAACTTTTAGTTTATGTACATGCTTGTCTCATTATACACATTTATTCTATCAGTATACACATTTAACTACCTATCATATATGTACTTACATTTAGCAGCGATCACAAGTTAAAAAGGGAAACAATGCAGTGATTTTTTAAAAGTCATCGATATAGTATTTACTTGTTGGCCTGATTCATACATGCCAAATATGGAGTCTGAAACTCTTTCACTTTTACTCAGTCTACTCTTGGGCACTCCTTTTTCTAAAAAGAGGTCTGTCGGCATGCTCCGACTATTTTGAATTACACCTCATGGATGATTAGTGATGGAGCCTCTGTGGATGTTATTCAAGATACGTGAATTACAGATCTCCCCTTGTCTCGCTGACCGACCTTTATTTGCACAGACATTCCTAATGGAATGAGAGTCAGTGATTTAATCTCTAGGATCACACTGCCTGTCTTCCTCTTAGGTGTCAATTGCTTTGGGAATGAGCTCTACCATTGTATTCTCTCTATTCCTCTCATTCTGGGTTTCACCGCTGACATTAGGGTCTGGAGGAGATCTTGTCTAACCCATGCTTCTTTTAGGGACCTCCTGACTATTTATAGGCCATAGTCTCAGCAATCGATGGATTTGGCACCTTCCCATTCATCCTAGGGTGCGGCTATTTATTTGAAAGCTTGCATGGAATGTTCTTTCTACCTGTTCTCTACTCTCTGAGAGAGGTATGAGTATCCTGCCTACATGCCCATTATGTGGCCTTAAGAAAGAGACGGCTGACCATGCTATCTTCACATGTACTAGAGTCAGACAGATATGGCAGATTTCAGGGACTGCCCCTGGATACATGTTCAGCTTCCTAGTGTATCTCTTTTTTGAGCATGATCAGGCAGATTATAGGGAGGGGCATCCATCAGCGGGGTCCTTTGTGGGCTTACATAGCTTACCAGATTTGGTTATCCTAGAATCGGCTCGTGTTCACTGACGAGATGGCTCCTTCCCATAGGATTGCAAGGACTGTTGTCTTCCTTTCTGTTGAGTATACTTTTCATCAGAGTACTCTTGATTCTGCTAACCCTGGCCACTGGGAGTCTCATGTTGCTTCGATAGTGCACCGGCGCACGATCTTCATATCTTGGGAGCTCCCACCTTTAAGGTTTGTCAAAATCAACTTTGATGGGAGTGTTCGTGGTAGATGTGTTGGATCGACTTTTATGATTCATGGATCGGATGGTGCGATGCTGGCGGCAGGAGGTTTCGGCCTTCTTAACTTCTTGGTGCCCCTTGCTGAGCTGAGCTGGTCATGGTGTGGGCTGGTATTTTCTGTGCCATTCGGAGCCTGGACGCTCGTTGCCTTATTATTGAGGGAGATTCTATTACTGTCATTCGCCGGCTCCGGCAGGAATCCAGCGTCCACTTGCCTACCATCCCCTTGATTTGCGACATCTGATCTATTCTTCAGGAAGCTTTTAGCATGCAGATTCAGCACTTCTATCGAAAGCTAATTCCGTGGCTAATTGGATTGTCGCCAAGGTGGTCTATCATTCTGATTTTTGGAGCTGCAGCTGGGCGACCCTTGCCCTATTATCCTTTCTCAAATATTGTACTATGATATATCGAGTTTGACTCACCCTATAATGATGTGATCATCATCCATCAGTACCAAAAAAAAAAAAAAACAATGGATATCCATAAATTTCTTGCTAACGAGAGGGAAGCATGGAGAGAAGAAGGCTGTACTTGATTTGATATCCTTCTTTATATAGGCTTGGGTTGAAGGCATCCATGTTGCACCCTGGGATCAACTTTTAAAGAGTGAGTACTGTTTTACGTGTTCGACCGTTTTGTGCTTTGCTAAACTGGATTCAACCCTTCAATTATTGCACATGCGTGAGCCTTGGCCACAGTCTGACAGCTATTCAACGAGGGTTCATGAGGCGAATGGCATTTTGGAGATCATCTTAATTAGCTATTGAATACAGTACGTGATCATGCTTAATTACCCAGTTTTGAGGTGAACTGGGGTGGGCTGTTCGATGGATCCAAATCCAATTTATACTATGCTGCTGCCGTCGAGGGATCCTGCCCGGTTGGCGCCATGTGCTGCTGGCCAGTGGTCCCGTTTGCACGCTCGATGCTCCTTTTCCTCCTGCAAACTGAGAGATAATACCCGAGGTTTGGGTCTCAACTTGTCTTCATTGCTATTTTAGATTTTCTTTGTTCTTTTTCATTTTAAAAATATAGAATCGAACGATTGGGTCCCAAAAGTTGAGATCTTTCTGACCTCTCAGCTCTTCTCCTTTCTGATCTAGCTGATGGTCATGGAGTTTCAGCCCATTAGGTTCATCTCATAATTGTAATGATTCAGACTTGCAAATCTGTTTCGTTACAAAAAAAAAAAAAAAAAAGTAAAAACGGACAAGTGCACATCAATTTATACCATTACAATCCAAAATGGATCCCATTGGTATCTTATCCTTTCTTACTTTCTACATATAAATCACTCATCATTTTCTCCCCATCGAACAGATGTGAAGGGCCTCACAATCTACCCTCCTTAAAGAGGCGACGTCCTCATCGCTACTCGCTAGAGGCCAGAGACAACAACACCAGTTTTCACTACAAGAAAATACTGAAATAGCGACACAAATTTAGCGACGCATCTTTGCGTGGCTAAATTGCGACCAAATTGCGATGCCTTAGCGACAACAAAAAAATAGCGACGCATTTAACGACCCCAGAAACATGAGTCGTTATTTAGCAACTCAATAGCGATGCAAAAAACTAAAAATTAAAAAAAATTGTTAATTTAGCGACGCAACAATTGTGTCGCTAAATAGCGACGCAAATAATGTGTCGTTGTTTTAAGAAAAATTAATATTTATAAAATAAAATTATGAAATAAAAATATTATGACGCATTTCATTGCATCGCAATGTATTTTAAAAAAAATTAATTATGTTAATTAGCGACGCATTAGCGACGTAATAAACCAGAAATTAAAAAAATAATAATTTTTAATTTTGCGACGCAAGTATTGCGTCGCAATTTTTTTTAAAAAAATAAAACATTGCGATGCAACTAGGTGCGTCACAATTATTTTAAGAAAAATTATTTTTTATAAAATATAATTATGAAATAAAAATATTACGACGCAACTCAGTACGTCGCCATTTTTAAAAAAAAATTAATTATGTTAAATAGCGACGCATTAGCGACGCAATAAACCAGAAAATAAAAAAAATTAAATTTTAATTTAGCGACGAAAATAATGCGTCATAATTTTTTTTTAAAAAATTAAATTTTATAAAATATAATTAAAAGATAAAAAAATAAAAATAAAATATTGCGACACAATGAAATGCATCGCAATTATTTTAAAAAATTAATTTTGTTGCATGCGTCGGATCGATCATCGCCGATCGGGATCATATCTTAGATCGATCGCAACCGTTGGATCATCACCGATCGAATTGATCGCAACGGTCCGAGATCGATTATCACCGATCGGGATCATGGCTTGGATCGATCGCAACCATCGAATCATCGCCGATCAGATTGATCGCAACGGTCCGAGATCGATCGTCGCCGATCGGGATCATGGCTTGGATCGATCGCAACCGTCGGATCATCGCCGATCGGATTGATCGCAACGGTCCGAGATCGATCGTCACCGATCGGGGATCATGGCTTGGATCGATTGCAACCGTCGGATCGTCGCCAATCGGATTGATCGCAATGGTTGGAGATCGATCGTCGCCGATCGGGATCATGGCTTGGATCGATCGCAACCGTCGGATCGTCGCCGATCAGATTGATCGCAACTGTCCAAGATCGATCGTCGCCGATCGGGATCATGGCTTGGATCGATCGCAACTGTCAGATTATTGCCGATCGGATTGATCGCAATGGTCCGAGATCGATCGTCGCCGATCGAGATCATGGCTTAGATCGATCGCAACCATCGGTCATCGCCGATCGGATTGATCGCAACGGTCCGAGATCGATCATCACCGATGGGATCATGGCTTGGATCGGTCGCAATAGTCGGATCGTCGCCGATCGGATTGATCGCAACGGTCTGAGATCGATCATCGCCGATCGGGATCATGGCTTGGATCGATCGCAACTGTCGGATCGTCGCCGATCGGATTGATCGCAATGGTCCGAGATCGATCGTCACGATCGGGATCATGGCTTGGATCAATCAACCATCGGATCGTCACCGATCGGATTGATCACAATGGTCCGAGATCGATTGTCGCCAATCGGGATCATGGCTTGGATCGATCGCAACAGCCAGATCATCGCCGATCGGATTGATTGCAATGGTCCGAGATCGATCATCGCCGATCGGGATCATGGCTTGGATCGATCGCAATCATCGGATCATCGCCGATCGGATTGATAGCAACGTCCGAGATCGATCATCGTCGATCAGGATCATGGCTTGGATCGATCGCAACCGTCGGATCGTCGCCGATCGGATTGATCGCAACGGTCTGAGATCGATCGTCGCCGATCGGGATCATGGCTTGGATCGATCGTAACCGTCGAATCGTCGCCGATCGGATTGATCACAACGGTTCGAGATCGATTGTCGCCAATCAGGATCATGACTTGGATCGATCGAAACCATCGGATCATCGCCGATCGATTGATCGCAATGGTCCGAGATCGATTATCGCCGATCAGGATCATGGCTTGGATCAATCGCAACCGTCGGATCGTCGCCGATCAGATTAATCGCAACGGTGCAAGAACGATCGTCACCGATCGAAATCATGGCTTGGATCGATCGCAACATCGGATCGTCACCGATCGGATTGATCACAATGGTCCGAGATCGATCGTCGCCGGTCGGGATCATGGCTTGGATCGATCGCAATCGTCAGATCGTCGCATCGATCGGATTGATCGCAACGGTCTGAGATCGATCATCGCCGATCGGGATCATGGCTTGGATCGATCGCAACCGTCGGATCATCGCCGATCAGATTGATCGCAACAGTCCAAGATAGATCGTCGCCGATCGGGATCATGGCTTAGATCGATCGCAACCGTTGGATCATCGCCGATCGGATTGATCGCAACAGTTCGAGATCGATCGTCACTGATCGGGATCATGACTTGAATCGATTGCAACCATCGGATCACCGCCGATCGGATTGACTGCAACGGTCCAAGATCGATCGTCGCCGATCAGGATCATGGCTTGGATCGATCGCAACCATCGGATCGTCACCGATTGGATTGATCGCAATGGTCCGAGATCGCAATAAGCCAAAATTAAAAAAAAATAATTTTAATTTAGCGAAGCATGTATTGCATCGTATTTTTTTTAAAAAAATAAATGTTTAAAAAAATTAAAAATAAAACATTGAGACGCAACCAGGTGCATCGCAATTATTTTTAAAAAAATTTAATTTTTATAAAATATAATTATCAAATAAAATATTGCGATGCAAATCAGTGCGTCACAATTTTTTTAAAATAAATTATGTTAAATAGCGATGCATTAGCGATGCAATAAACCAGAAAATTAAAAATTAATTTTTATTTAGCGACGCAAGTATTGCATCACAATTTTTTTTAAAAATAAATATATAAAAAATTAAAAAAAAATATTGCGATGCAACCAGGTGCATCGCAATTATTTTTAGAAAAATTAATTTTTATAAATATATTATCAAATAAAAATATTGTGACGTAAATCAGTGCGTCGCAATTTTTTTAAAAAAATAAATTATATTAAATAGCGATGCAATAAACCAAAAATTAAAAAAATTAATTTTTAATCTAGCGATGCAAGTATTGCATCACAATTTTTTTAAAAAAATAAATGTTATAAAAAATTTAAAAAAAACATTGCGACACAACCAGGTGCATCGCAATTATTTTCAAAAAAATTAATTTTTATAAAATATAATTATCAAATAAAAATATTGCAATACAAATTAGTGCGTCGCAAATTTTTTTTAAAATAAATTATGTTAAATAGCGATGCAATAAACCAAAAAAAAAAAAAATTAATTTTTAATTAGCAACGCAGGTATTGCGTCGCAATTTTTTTAAAAAATAAATGTTATAAAAAAATAAATATAAAATATTACAACGCAACCAGGTGCATTGCAGTTATTTTTAGAAAAATTAATTTTTATAAAATATAATTATCAAATAAAAAAATTGTGACGCAAATCAGTGCATCGTAATTTTTTTTAAAAATAAATTATGTTAATTAGCGACACATTAGCAATGCAATAAACCAGATAATTAAAAAAATTAATTTTTAATTTAGCGACGCAATATTGCGTCGCAATTTTTTTAAAAAAATAAAGTTATAAAAATTAAAAATAAAATATTGCGATGCCACCAGGTGCGTCGCAATCATTTTAAGAAAAATTAATTTTTATAAAATATAATTATCAAATAAAATATTGCGATGCATTAGCGACGAATTTTTTCAGAAAATAAAAAAAAATTCCACCGATCATTGCCGCTAAATTAGCGACGCAATTATTTGCGTCGCTAATTTTTCCTAAAAATAAAAAAATTACCGTCGGCCAAATTAGCAACGGATTAGCGACGCATAATTGCGTCGCTAATCCATAATAAATTAAAAAAAATTAGCGAGGGATTAGCGATGCAAAATTACGTCGCTAATCCCTAATATATAACCAGAGTCACGCCCTGCCCCCCCCCTCCCGGCCTCTTCTTCTTGCTCTTCTTGCCCTAACCCGTCGTCCCCTCCTTCGGCTCCCCCCGCCCCCTCCCCCGGCGCTAGGAACCCACCGGGGGCGGGCCCCCCCCGGCGGTGTCCTTGATTTTGTGAGGTAAGCCCCCCCTCCCCCCCCCCCGCCCTCCCGTTTCCAGCCATGGCCGCAGCCGTGGCCGGCAGTGGCCTGGCCACGGTGGCCAGGCCACAGTTTTTTTTTTTAAAAAAAACTATCAGGGTGGGGTTTCTCCCCCACCCCTGAGGCCACGGCCGCCGCCGTGGCCATGGCGGTGGCCTGGCCATGGTGGTAGCCTGGCCACGGCGGTGGCCAGGCCACCATTTTTTTAAAAAAAAAAAGGGCCGGAGTGGGGTTTTTCCCCCACCCCTGCCGTTTCCGACCACGGTCGCGGCCGTGACCGTGGTCTCATAGGGTGGGGTTTTTTTTTCATTCATTATGATTTTTTTTGTTTAATTTATTTATGTTTAGGAACTACATTTTACATGAAATATTAGAAAAATTTGCATGTAATCTATAATCTTGTAATGCATAATTTGATATTTGAATAGTATTTGATATATTTAAAATTTATATATTTAGATTTATAAATGTCTTGTGCTATCGAATCTGTTTATTTCTTGAAATATTGTTTATGATATATTATTATTAGAATGCTTATCATGCAATTTATATGGTTTTGATAGTTTAGATGATTAAATTTTTAATGAATTTATATTTCTTTATTACCTGTTATATTTTGGCTTAACAAATTTTAAATATTTAGTTTTTAAATATTATCACAATCATTTCTTAGCAAATTAGAAAAAAAATTAGAATATTCATGTTCTTCAATTGAAAGAAATTTGATATAGCAAACCATAATTTGATATAATTCCTCAAATTCTAAACCAACCAATAAAATAAATTCGATATCATGAAGGAAAAATGATATAGCTCATTTAGAACTAAATTTAATGCAAGAATATTAAATTTGATATAGTGAACTCAGATTCAAGTACTGAAAAATATAACTCCTCCTAATAAAAAGAATTTGAGATAAGAGCATAGCTTTTATGTGATTTGAGTTATTAGATTGAATCGGATTTAGTTTAGGCCAGGTTGAATCCATTTTTACTTATCTAAAGTAAATTCATATGACATACATACTATGTCAAGTTCGTTCTTTGATTTTTCATATTATTTCTCACAGCACTATAACCTTTAGACCCATTTGAGACTTTGTAAGACTTAGTCTTGCAAATTCTCAAATTATCCTAGTGGACAGTTTGAGATTATTTTTTACGATATGTTTGTCTGTTATTCATCATCGTTAGTTGAGCTTGCAGTTTGTATATCCTCATATGTTCTCCTAGTGTGGCATATAAGCCACACATTTAGGAGAACATAAGGGAATTGCTGCCGAAATTTCAATGTAAACGATGATAATTTCTAGCAGAATAACATATCGCATAAAATAATCTTGAATGGGATAGGGCCTTACCTAAGTCCTAGTGGAGTGAAAGTGGAATTCATTTAGGACACTTGCTTACTTGTGAAGTCTACTAATTGAATGGACCCCGGTCCTGGGCCTCGGTCCTGGATAGCACGTCAAGGATCGTAGCCATGGCCCAGCCTTGATTTATCGGTATAATTAAAGAGGCACAATATTTGTTATTTACCTTAGATGTGTAAAAGAATTAATCTATTGCTATAATGACTCATCAAAATTAAATTGTTGTCTCCTTTAACGGTTTACCAGGAATTGTATAAGTTGGTCAAAAATGAGCGGGGCTCGCTCGTGGATGTATGTAAGGTTAAAAGATGGGTTGCTTAATCCAGATTTTCTGAATGGATTGGAAGAATTTATAGCATTTGCATGTAGTCAACCTGAATGGATGGATGGGCCTAGGATCAGGTGCCCCTGCAACTTACGCAAGTATCAGAATAAAGCATATAGAGATGTTGAAACTGTGAAGGTGCACTTGTGTAAAAATGGGTTTGTTCCTGGGTACAATGTTTGGAACTGTCATGGTGAAACCGAGGAAATGTTTGCAGTTGTCACTAGCCAAGAAGTGTCAAATCCCATTGATGAACCATTTGTGAATTTAAACACATACGAAGAAATGGTGATGAATGCATCGGGTAACGAATTCAATCAGAATACATTTATGGAAGAACCAAATCCAGATACACAATAATTTTATGATATGTTGTGTTTGCAAATCAAGAATTGTATCCTAGTTGTGAGAGTCATTCCCAATTGTCTATGGCTGCTCGGTTGTTGAATATTAAGGCGGAACATCGATTATCAGAAAAGGCATTCAATGCTGTAGCTGGGTTAATGAAGGAAGTTTTGCCAAATCATAATGTTGTAGCAGACAATTTCTACTCAGCGAAGAAGTTATTGCGTGGCTTGGGCTCCTAGTTAATAAGATCGATTGTTGCTTGAACAATTGTATAATATATTGGGGTGAAGACTCAGAGCGAGATGGTGTAAGATTTGCGGGCAATCGAGGTACAAAAACGACGAAGGGGGAGCTAGTACAAGTAGGAGGAAAAGTGTGCCTTACAAGAGGATGCATTACTTCCCTCTTACTCCACGCCTCCAGAGATTATACAGATCTGAGGCTACATCTGCTGATATGAGATGGCATGCCGAACATGAATCTAAAGAAGATGAAATGCGACATCCATCAGATTCAAAAGCTTGGAAGCATTTCAATGAAAATCATCATGATTTCGCAGAAGAAATAAGGAATGTGAGATTAGGTCTTTGTACCGATGGCTTCCAACGTTTGGTCAAGTGGGGCAACAATATTCATGTTGGCCTGTAATACTGACTGTATATAATCTTCCACTGTGGAAGTGCATGAAAGATACTGCAATGTTTTTGACA
The DNA here is from genome assembly GCA_900491605.1 of Calamus simplicifolius. Taxonomy (NCBI): domain Eukaryota; kingdom Viridiplantae; phylum Streptophyta; class Magnoliopsida; order Arecales; family Arecaceae; genus Calamus; species Calamus simplicifolius. The sequence continues at coordinate 31,998 of UESW01000305.1, read as the reverse complement.
GTTTTGGTTCCAGGACCATCAAATCCAAAAAAGAAGATTGATGTCTTCTTACAACCGTGGTAGCCGAATTGAAAATGTTGTGGGAAACAGGAGTCATAGCCTACGACATTTCTATGAAACAAAATTTCATCATGAGAGCTGCTTTGATGTGGACAATCAGTGACTTTCCGGCATATGCAATGTTGTCTGGTTGGAGCACTTCTGGGCGTCTGGTATGCCCTCATTGCATGTATGATTCAGATGCATTTACATTGCAGAAGAGTGGTAAACAGTCATGGTTTGATAATCATAGAAAGTTCTTGCCTTCGAATCATCCTTATAGGCAGAACTTGATCGCCTTCCGGAAGAACAAAGCAGTCACAGAATTCGCCGAACCGGTTAGATCTGGCACAAATATATTTGATACTATAGAGCATTTGGGGTTGAGGTATGCTTGAAAACCAGATGCAGATAGAATAAATGACCGTATATATAAAGAACATAACTGGAAGAAGCTGAGCATTTTTAGGGATTTGCCGTATTGGAGCACAAATCTCATCCGACACAACTTGGATGTTATGCATATTGAGAAAAATTTCTTTGATAACATATTTAACACGGTACTAAATATCCCGGGAAAAATCAAAGACACTGCAAAGTCGAGAGAAGAACTTAATCAGTATTGCAGAAGAGGTGATTTGAGAAGGAATGCTGACGGTACCTATCCTAAAGCCTGTTACACTCTTGACAAAAATTTACAAGAAGTTTTATGTAACTGGATTAGAGGATTAAAATTTCCTGATGATTATGCATAAGCTTAAGTTGTTTGGCATGAAGAGTCATGACTGTCATGTTTTCATGCAACGGTTATTGCCCATAGCTTTTCGTGAGTTGCTTCCACAACATGTGTGGAAGGCATTGACATAGCTCAGATTGTTCTTTAAGGAGTTATCTGCCGCAGTCATTACTTTTGCATCCATAGAAAGGCTTGAGAAGGAAATTCTAATTATTTTATGCAAGCTGGAGCGAATATTTCCTCCAAATTTTTTTGACTCAATGGAGCATTTACCGGTTCACTTGCCATACGAAGCACGTATAGCTGGTCTTGTGCAGTATCGCTAGATGTATCCTTTCGAGAGGTAAACACCCAAATCAGTAATACATGTTGACATTTCAAATATTATTTTATTTATGCGAGGAAGTTGGTTTATTTATATTTTCAACTTTACATATAGGTATCTTAAGAAGTTAAAAAATAATGTGCGGAATAAGGCAAGAGTTGAAGGTTCTATATGCAATGCATATTTGGTTGAAGAAGTTTCAGCTTTTGCCTCATATTACTTTGAGGGTCACGTTCATACGAGGACCCACAAGCTTGGTCGTAACGATGACATATGTGTGGACGAAGGAGAACCTACGACGGTAGAATATCAATATTTAAAAGTATCGGCCGTTCATTTGGAAGGCAGAAGTCAAGACAATTAAGCAATGTGGAGTATAATGCAGCACATTATTACATCCAATGAACTGTAGAGAAGTCGACTTATACATTGAGTAAGTATATGTACACTTCATAAATTGCTTAATTAGAACTTCTACTTTAAATTGTAAAATACCATACTATTAAATTGCTAACAGAAGTTTTAATTGTTATAATCCCTTAAGGATGTATTGTGATAGACAACAATGGATCCCAGCATCAGTCAAATTGCCATTGGGCAGAAGTTAGAAACTGGTTTTATGAATTTGTGAGTACTATCACTCAATCAATTACAATAATGGATTTTATTTTTTGAATTGATTGTGAATAGCTTATTAATTTATAGGTAAACGGTCCATGGTTCATAACCGACAATATTTTCATTAAATGTCTAGCGCAGTGGCCATTGAAGACCGTAACTACCTATACTGGCTATTTTGTTAATGGATACAAATTTCAAATTGAATGACTAGCATCTTCAAGAGGGACACAGAATTGGGGCGTATGTGTTAAAGGAGAAAGTGCTGGAGCAAATATGCAGGATTATTACGGAAGGTTAGTAGAGGTGGTCGAAGTTGAATATCCCGGTTGGCCTATGAAATGAACTGTATTGTTTTGTTGTGATTGGTTTGATCCGACAATTCCTGTTGGTAAAAGGGTTCATAACGACTACAATCTAGTTGAAGTAAACCATCGACGAAGAATGCAGAAATATGAACCATTCATTCTTGCATCCCAAGCTCAGCAAGTGTTTTACTGCGGATATCCAAGTTTGCGCAACGACAAGCGAGATTGATGGCTATTTCTAAAATCGTTCCACGTTCAACAATCATATGAGATGAGAGTTCATCAAGTCAATCAATTGAGTGCCCTGCATTTCAAGAGGATGAGATGGAAATGCATGCAATTGAGGATAACACAAGGGCTCCTGAAACATCACTTAGAGATCCAAATGGTGATGTCCAAGAAATTGAGGATGCAAATGTTCGGTTTCCTTCCGATGATAATGAAACTGAATCACAGTCCGATACAGCATCGGATGTTGAACCAACATTTCATGAAACAAATGACACTGATTAAAGATATAGGTTCATTCAATTTCGATTTATTTTTATAAGTATTAAATTTTTGTATGTTAATTAATTATTCATAATTATATTGCATTGCATTAATCTTTAGTATTTATAGTATAACGGACCGAGGTAGATCTACCCTGACGGACATAGCCCTGCTGCGTCACATCCTACTACCAACCCTGACGCATGGACTTCCGCCTCTCCAGGTGTCGACGCTCATCCTGTATTTTTCTTTACCTGATCGGCACAGACCTCTGAGAGTTCTTCTTTGGTCAATCGCACCGTACTTCGATTGGATGCCGATGGGTTGTAAGTATATACTAATTGTAACTATATGTTTATGTTTTTAAGTTAATTTATTTTAATTAGTTTTTTTAACAGCTTTATTGAGCAGCATACTGTATCGAGCCAGATCAGCTCTATATTTCAGAGTCGTGTTGATCCCAGTGGCTATGATTGGCACCATGTATCTGCGGCCATGAGGGAGTTTTATTTTTCAGAGTTTCAGGTAAACTTTTTAAATACACTTTATAACTGATATAAAATTTTCTAATCTTAATATATTCTAAACTAACTATTTATTTTAATGCAGAAAAAGTTTACGTGGGACTCTACCATCCATGATGCCATTAGGGCAGCATGGAATGCTCTTGCGGCATGCCGATACTCCGACATGCTTTATCGTTGGAGGAGTTTGGATGACCGTCCAGGGCATGTGCCGGAGGGTATTTGGGCTAGCTGGCAGCAGGTGTGGCAATCCGAGGCATGGATGAGGAGGTCCGCATCAGCCAGCACAAACCGTCGATCTGAGAAGGGCGGTCATGGCACGGGCCTCTCCTATCACACTGCGGGTTCCATTTCTATTCAGGAGCACAGGCGCCGTATGGTAAGAAAACATAAATAATTTAAATACTAATTTAGTCATTTACAAATACTTGTATTTATATTCTTTCTTCTGCTTTTGTAGTCCGAGCAGGAGAGTAGAGATCATGGTGAGTTTCATCTATTCAGGGTGACACACACCAGGAAGGACAGTTCCTGGGTCGATACACGATCATGGGAGGTTGGGGTAAGAAATTAGATTTATATTTTATTTTTTTAATTTCTAATATTTTATTGAGCTTTATATATTGATTCATTTATCATTGATTTTATAACTCAAAGGCATGAATCGAGGAGCTTCAGTCTTAGGCTTCGCAGGTCGACTCCACTGATGGGGGGCTGCCCGTCGAACTCTCACCAGAGGAGAGTCGACGTGTATTTTTGGAGGCTGTTGGTGCCCAATCGCGAGATCGTAGGGTCTATGGTTTGGGCACCAGAGCTTCCAGATATTTTTCCATCAGGGATCCAGTTCGCGTGGTTCTTGCGATATTCCTTCCGAGCAGATAGAAGACATCCGGAGATCTATCAAGGAAGAAGTTCGCCAGGAGGTTCGGAAGGAGCTTGCAGAGATGAGAGACCAGATGCGTCAGATGTAGGATTTAGTTCGTCTCCTGTCGCAGGGTTCATTCCAGCCTCCGCAGCCTCCACAACCGCCTGCAGATACATGATTTATTTTTTTCACAACTTGATGTTTTTTTTATTTTTTCTGTTTTGTATATGAAAATTTTAAATAATTAATAAAATAAATTTTATCTATTTTTGAAAATTTTGCAATGATTATTTTGGTCAATTGTATTAGCAATTACATTGTATTAGCAAGTTTATTTTATATTATTTTATTTTTTAAATAAATAAATTAATTTACTTTAAGAATTAAAAATTAATTTACTTATTTTTAAAAAATAAATTAATTAATTTGTGACTCTATTTTCCATCGCAATTAATTTTAAACAAATTAAAAATTATGTTATTTAATTTTTTTAAAAAAAATTAATTAATTAATTAGCGACACTATTTTTCATCGTAATTAATTTTTAAAAATAAAATTTATTTAATTTAATTTTTTTTTAAAAATAAATTAATTAATTAGCGACGTAATTGCAATGAGATTTTCTGTCGTAAATATTTTTAAAAAATTTATTTTTAAAGTAGTGACGCATTTAGGTTGCGTCGCAATATATTGCGACGCATTTATGGGCGTCGCAATATATTGGGATGCATTTAGGGCATCACAGAGAGTTGCTATTAAGCGACGCAATTGCGACAAATTGAAATTGCGACGAACATTTTAGCGACGTCTTTATTGCGTCGCTAATGCATTGCTATAGCTTATTTAGCGACGCATTTGGGCGTCGTTATATTTAAATTTTCTTGTAGTGTTCGTTACAAGAAAGCAAGATGGACAAGGTCTACACCAACTTGAACATCAGAGTTCAAAATGAATTCCATTGATACCTTGTTCTTTCTAACTTTCTACATATAAATCATTCATTTTCTCTCTCCACCGATATGGGACTTTAAGGAGGAGCCTCACAATAATAATTAACTTTCATTTAAATTTTTTAATTTATGTGATTTTAATCTGTTAATAAATTAAGTGATAACAGATGGGTTTAAAGCATTACATATGGAACGAGAGCTTATTTCAATTCATGGGGAAACAAAAAATATAGAATTGTTTGATTCAAAAAAATTTGAAAGACTCTTGAGTATTTTATAAGAATATTTTAAGATGATTTTAATGCTCTTTATTTGGTTCGAATAGGTTGTGTTGTATTTGGTTTTAATTCATTGGGTAGTTATTTGTATTAGTTTTTTTTAATCAGTTCTTAAAACTGTTTTGGAGTTTTATTTAAAATTTTTGTAATGGCATTAGTGGATGTTCAGATGGTAGTATGTTGAAAAATGTGTTTAGAGTGGCTTTGGGTGTGCGTCATTGTAAGTTTTTTTTTCCCATTGAATGAAAAATGTATTCATTCATTTCTCTCTTTGAAACTCCACCGTGCCAGTTTATTGAAGTTTCAGAATTTTTGAAACATTGTCTAAAACTTGATTTGAGATTTGTTCCTTACGTGTTTTCCTCCCAGAATCTTGTATACAAGTTTGTTTGAGCCTATTATCCAACATTAGTAAATTAAATCACTGCTCATTAGAGAGTTCCTGAGAACTATGTCCAGGAAACAGTTTTTTTTGTGTTCTCTTCTTTCAGTTGAGTGTATTTCTTTGTGTTTTTGATCCTACAAAGTGGTATCAGAGTGTTTTTATCATTATTAACTGGTGATTTGTTTAAAGATGGCAGTGAACACATGTTCTATCAGCATTTCTTCTCAAATGCTCCCAATTCTCAAATATGAGAATTATGATTCCTGGAGTTTGAAAATGAAGACTTTCTTCATGTCAAATGAGTTATGGATACTGGTGGAGAGTGGTTTCAATGAAGATGAAGAGAGATTTACCACTGCACAAAGAACTGAGTTGAAAGAAAATAGGAAGAAGGATAGCAAAGCGTTGTTCTACATTCAAACTGCTGTTGATGAAGATATTTTCCCAAAGATTATGGGAGCAACAAGATCCAAAATTGCTTGGGAGATACTGAAGGAGGAGTTTAAAGGGATTGACAAAATGATAATAGTAAGACTTCAGACTCTTCGAAGGAAGTTTGAGTCTCTTCTGATGAAGAACTCTGAAACTATCCATAAGTTCTCAACCTAGGTGAGTCTGATTGTGAATCAAGCCAAATCCTTGGGTGAAAGCATGTCAGAACAATTGATTATGGAGAAGATTTTGAGAAGTCTTCCTCCAAAGTTTGATCATATAGTGGCAGCAATTAAGGAATCAAAAGATCTCTCACAATTGTCATTTAATTGTTTGATCGGATCTTTGAAGGCACATAAAGAGCAGTTGAATACTCGGGTAGAAGTAATCATAGAACAAGTATTTCAGATGAAAATGAATGAGAAGGAAAGCAGCAAAGGAGTGTCAAATAAAAGATCTTTCAGACCTAGAAGAGTTTTTGGCAGAGGTGATAATCCAAGAGAAAGATTCAGAGGAAGAGGCTATGGTAGAAATTCTGGAAGAGGATTCAGAAGGCAGCAAGTTCTAAAATTTTAACAAATTTATGGTAACAAATTTCAAACCCCTTTAAGTGTCATAATTGTGGACGTTATGGTCATTTCAAGGCTTTTTGCTGGAATAGAACCAGTAATCAAACCAATTATCTTGAAAAAAAAAATGAAAAGGATGAAGAAACAAGCATTGAAGCATTGTTCCTAACTTGACTTTCATCCATTGATCACTATGAAGAAATTTGGTTTCTTGACAGTGGTTGTAGCAACCATATGACTGAAAACAAGTCATTATTTGTGAATCTAGATGAGTCCATTAAATCTAAAGTGAAAATGGGGGATGATGCATGTGAAAGTGTTTGGAAAAGGGACTATTACAGTAAAGCTAAAATCTGAAAAAAAAAAATACATACATGATGTTATGTTTGTTCCTAGTTTAGCTCAGAATTTAATCAGTTTGGGGCAGTTTGTAAACAAGGGATTTTATGCTGTGTTTGATCATGACAAATGCATGATTTATAAGAAAAAAAATCAGGAACTGGTTGCTGCTAGCAATCGGACAAAGAACAATATGTATTCCTTGTTCTTTTCAGATATGGGAACTAAAGTTTTGAAAGCTGAATCCATTAATGACACTTCCTTGTGGAATAAGAGGTTTGATCATTTAAACATCAAGAGTTTGCAATATTTGGGAAAAAATAAATTGGTGTCTGGTTTTCCTGATAATCTGAATTCTGATCAGGAGCTATATGAAGATTATGTTTTTGGGAAGCAACATAGAGTTCATTAGAAAAAACAAAGCATAGAGAGCTGAAACTCCATTGCAATTGGTTTATTCAGATATCTGTGGACCAATGAGTGTGCCATCACTTCACAAAAGTTTGTATTTTCTGATGCAACCCGGATGACCTGAGTGTATTTTTTGAAAGAAAATATGAAACCTTTGAAGTGTTTGTCCAATTCAAGGCTCTTGTTGAGAAGCAACCAGGCCTCTCATTGAAGGTGTTAAGGATTGATAGAGGTGGAGAGTTTACCTTTAATCAATTTAGTTTGTTTTGTAAAAACCATGGAATTTGTAGGCAGTTGATAGTTGCCTACATTCCATAGCAAAATGGAGTTGTAGAAAGGAAAAACTGTGAGATTGTTGAAAGGGCCAGATGTTTGATGAAGGCAAGAGGCTTTCCTAAGTTTTTTTGGACAGAAGCAGTGGCAACTGCCATTTATTTGTTGAACATTTCTCTCACCAAGTCAGTTGATGCTAAAACACCATATGAGGCTTGGTTTGGTTTCAAACCAAATGTTTCACATCTAAAATTTTTTGGATGTGTAGCCTATGCTCATGTACTAGTAGAAAAGAGAAAAAAGCTTGATGACAAGAGAAAGAAATATGTTTTCATTTGATATTCAAATGAAACAAAAGGGTATAGGCTGTATGATCCTATGACAAAGAAATTAGAAGTTAGCAGGATGTTATCTTTGATGAAAAAAGTGCCTGAGATTGGTATGCAAAAATAGTTATCAAACCATTGAAATTGCAAGAAGGAGCGCAAGGAGTGGTGAATGCTCCTCAAATCAGTGGTGTTAGAAGTTCAGAAAGGGAGAATGTATTAGAATCAAGTATCGATGGTGTGGAAACTGAAGACTCATCTAGAAAAGTTAGAAGTTTGACTGATATCTATGAAAGATGTCAATTAGTATATTTTATAGTTGAACCAATGAGTTTTGAGGAATCTTCAGAGTAGGAAGAGTGGAGGAGAGCAATGGAAGATCAGTTGCATATGATTGAAAAGAACCAGACATGGGAGCTGGTTGATCTGTTGACTGGAAAGAAAGAAATTGGGCTGAAATGGGTATTTAAAACCAAATATAATGCTGATGGTTCCTTGCAAAAACACAAGGCAAGGTTAGTGGTTAAAGGATATGCCCAAATGCCAAGTGTAGATTACTTTGAAACTTTCTCACCTGTGGCAAGAATTAAGACCATTAGAACAGTCCTAGCTGTAGCTGCACAATATCAATGGAAAGTTTTTCAGCTTGATGTTAAGTCAGCATTTTTGAATGGTGAATTAGAAGAGGAGGTTTATGTTGAGCAGCCAGAAGGCTTTGAGGTTTGTGGTCAGGAAGAGAAGGTTTATAGACTGAGAAAAGCCTTATATGGTTTGAAACAGGCTCCAAGAGCGTGGTACAACAGAACTAACAGGTAATTTGTGAAAAGTGATTTTGAAGGCAGTAAGAGTGAACCTACACTCTACAAAAAATGTCAAGGCAATGTTGAAATCATCATAGTTTGTATGTATGCGGATGATTTAATTTTCACAGGAAATTCAGAGTCTTTGATGAAGAGTTTTAAACAAGAGATGATGGCTGAATTTGAAATGACAGACCTAGGAAGGATGAAATATTTTCTTAGTATGGAGGTTATGCAAAGTTCATCTGGAATTTTTCTGTCTCAAGAGAAGCATGCCAAGGATTTGCTGAAGAAGTTTTAGATGTAAACTTGCAATTCAATTGTGACTCCAATGAATTCAAGTGAAAAATTGTAGAAGGATGATGGTTCAGGAATGCTGATGAAAAAAGGTTTAGAAGTTTGATTGGAGGATTAATTTATCTCACCCACATAAGACCAGACATCATGTTTGTAGTGAGTTATGCTTCAAGATTCATGCGCAATTCCTCTAATCATCATTTTGGAGTTGCAAAGAGGATCTTAAAGTATGTGGCAGGAACAACAAATCTGGGAATTTTGTATGCCAAGGTGAATAATTTTAGTTTGATGGGTTTTTGTGATAGTAGTAGGGCCGATTGTGTTGATGATAGAAAAAGCACAATCGGTTATTATTTCTCCCTTAGATCAGGATTGATTTCATGGTGCTCAAAGAAGCAATCAACGATTGCTTTATCAAGCACAGAAGCTGAATACATAGCTTCTACGACAGCTGGTTGTCAAGGTGTTTGGCTAAGAAGAATAATGGAAGATATAAGAGAAAGGCAAGAGAATGCTATGGTTCTATTTTGTGACAATAACTCAGCTATAGCCTTAGCCAATAATCCCATATTTCATGGGCGTTCAAAGCATATAGAAATCAAGCATCATTTTATTCGAGAGCTGATTGAACGAGAAGAAATCAGAATGATTTACTGCAAAATAGATAAGCAAGTGGCAGATATTTTCACAAAGGCTTTGCTAGAAAAACAGTTCAGGAAGCTAAGATCATTGTTGGGTTTAAGTAGTTTGAATCAAGGGGGTGTATTGGAAGTATGATTCAACCTTCAAAATTGTTCAGCCAGGTCCAGGTTCTTAGATGATTTAAAGCTTCTTTATTTGGTTTGAATTGGTTGTGTTGTATTTGGGTTTAATTCATTGGGTAGTTATTTGTATTAGTTTTTTTTTTAATCAGTTCTTAAAACTATTTTGCAGTTTTATTTAAATTTTTGTAACTGCATTGGTGGATGTTCAGATGGTAGTATGTTGAAAAATGTGTTTAGAGTGGGTTTGGGTGTGCGTCATTATAAGTTTTTTTTTTCCCATTGAATGAAAAATTTATTCATTCATTTCTCTCTCTGAAACTCCACCGTGCCAGTTTATTGAAGTTTCAGAAGTTCTAAAACATTGTCTAAAACTTAATTTGGGATTTGTTCCTTATGTGTTTTCCTTCCAGAATCTTATATACAAGTTTGTTTGAACCTATTATCCAACATCAGTGAATTAAATCACTGCTCATCAGAGAGTTTCTGAGAACTGTGTCCAGGAAACAGTTTTTTTGTGTTATCTTCTTCTAGTTCAGTGTATTTCTTTGTGTTTTTGATCCTACAAAGTTGTCAACCTCTGCCATGACTGCATTAAGAAAATCATGGACAACTGCACTGGCTTCAAAGCTTCCTCGTACTCAATGCCATTGGCAGAGGCTTTGGCTCAGGCCTGGGCTCTCTGCTCCTCAAGCGTCTGTCTATTGATTAGGGCAAGAAGTCAAAACTTAGCTTCACTGTTTTTCCCTCTCCCTAGGTCTCCACCTCTTGATAAGGAAAACCAGCCCATCTATGGCATATGTTGGTAGGGGTGCAACTTGGGCTAGGTTCAACTCGAACCCAGTCCGACGAACCCAATTTACAGCAGTGCTTGAACTCATGTTTGCTCGACCCAAACCCAAAGGACCCAAGTTTAACAGGACGAATTTGCAATTGATCCGATCTTGGGTTACGGTTAACCCGAACTCAAGGTAACCCAAACCCGAATAACATACAAACCCCTCCAGCACGATGGTGCTACCCATGCTCGTCACCTCCCACACTCATCACCGACCACGGCGGCAACGACGACAACCTCCTCTGGTGAGATCCCCGAGCCCGATGCCTTTCTTTCTCTATTCTCTCTCCCATCTCTCTCCCTCTCTCCCATTTCTCTCGTTTCTCTCACACGTGCCACCTCGCCTTTGGCCACCGTGGCGGCAGCAGCGCTCCCGCTCCCCCAGCGATAGTTTTTGACAACAACAACCCCCCCTCCCTCTCCTTCAAACCCCAAGGCTTCACTAATTTCTCTATTGACACAAAAAAATAGAGGAAGGAAAAATTAACCTCGACCTTGCCGGCGTGTTCGGCGACGATCTGAACTTCTCCGGATGATCCTCTAGTCCTCGTGATCTTCTCTACTCTTTAATTAGAAGATCTTCCACCCATCAATTGGAATCAAAGAAATGGTCATGGAACAGAGGAATAGGAATCAAAACAGGGGAAAATAATGCGATATTTTCTTGGCCTCTCTACCTCATCGACAACGTTAACTTCAGCTCTGGCAATGTTCCATGGTGAGAGAGGGTTCAAACTAGTGAACTACACCCTCCAATGGTGGTTCACCAACCGAGATGTCGTGAGAACAAAAGGAGGAAGGAAAGGAAGAAGGAGAAAGGAAATGGAGAAGAAAAATGAGAAGGAAAGAGTGGTCAGCTGCTGGACTCCCCTGTTCTCTCCTCCCACTACCGATCATCCTCACTAAATTTCCTCCCTCCATCTACTACAGAACATTCGCGAAGGCGGAAGACAAATCAGTGTTACGATTGGATGATACTTAGCTTAATCTAATTAACTTACCTTAATCCTCTTTCTTAATTGCCACAATATTGCAATAGAGTTGATATTCCATCCTTCTCCCAAGTATGCACACGCAAACACCATTAACATCTGGGCATTGGAGATGGCAAATTTTTGGCCATGCATCCATATAAAAATAGGGTATGGGTCGTATAAATGTTAACACCAATTTGAAAGCTGAGACAGGTGTCAATTCTTATAGACAAGTTGTATCATTGTTAACTTTTGAAGGAATATATTTAGCGGGTCTTCAGGTAAAAGGCAAATTTTCATGCTAGCTTTGTTTTATGATTCTTTTTGGTCTTTTTACCAGCTAGCTACTAATTTTATTTGAGGTTTTACCTTGCAGCTTCTTTTGTCATCTGAAAATATCTCTCATACCAGGCTTATGTGGTCTTCTAGCTAGCTCTTTATATTGTCTCATATCTTCTACATCCAGAGGATAAAGGTGACTTCATCAATGCATATGGTGGCTATTGAAATGTCATGCAACATCCGAATTACTTTGGATTTGTTTTGGTTTGGAATGTACTTTTTTTTTTTGCTTTTGGTTTAGTCTTATGTAAAAGATGTATTTTTTAGACGTGCAATTTAGAATGTGAAGCTTGTTTGTTTCAAACTTCAGCTTGTTTGTGCAATGTGAAGCTTATTTATTTCAAACTTTAGCTTATTTGTGCAATGTTAAACTTGTTTGTTTCATATTGTCATTTTTTTTTTCATCAACCCAAATTTCAATCCGAAACTCAATCCGAATCAGATTTTTAAAAATAGGGTTAGGGTTAGGGTTGAGGTTTTACAAATAGGGTTAGGGTTAATATTTTACAAATAAGGTTAGGGTTAGGGTTTAGGGGAACCCGAGTTTCTGAGCCCGAATTGCACCCCTATCCGCCGGTGCTCCCTTGACATTGGACACCTCAACTACACCAACCTCAAACGCCTTGTTTCTCAGGTGATCTCATCCCTAACTGCATCACTAAGGTTTGATGGTGCCCTCAATGTTGATGTTAATGAGTTTCAGACCAATCTGGTTCCCCAAGGATCCACTTCAGGCTTTCCTTGTTTGCTCCTGTTATCTCTGTAGATAAGGCCTACCATGAACAACCCTTTGTTGCTGAAATCTCCAACAGAGCTTTTGAGCCTTCTTCTATGATGGCAAATTGTGACCCTCGCCAAGGAAAGTACATGGCCTGCTGCCTCATGTACCATGGAGTTGTGGAGCCCAAGGATGTGAATGCAGCTGTTGCCACTATCAAGACCAAGTGCACCATCCAGTCTGTTGATTGGTGCCTAATTGGCTTCAAATGTGGTACCAACTACCAGCCACCTACTGTTGTGCCTTGAGGTGATCTGGCCAAAGTGCAGAGGGCTGTGTGCATGATCTCCAACTCCACCAGTGTTGCTGAACTGTTCCACTACACTGTCCACAAATTTAATCTCATGTATGCCAAGAGAGCCTTTATTCGTTGGTACGTTGGTGAGGGCATGGAGGAAGGAGGGTTCTGTGAAGCTCATGAGGATCTTATTGCACTGTAGGAGTTAATGAACTCTCATTCATTGAGAACTGACTCTCCCTTGTCCCGTTAAGGGAATAATACCATGGAAACGAGCACCTAGCAGTAAATTTTTAACTGAACTATGGGTGGATATATATGTTAGCATGATCAGTGAGGTGGGGGAGGGGACTACAAAGAGTAGAAGCAACCTTTTTGTTATATTGTCAAAGGCCCCCTGATATTTCAAGGAAGTGGACATCTAAGTTTCCATAGAATTTGCTGGCACTCAAAGATCCAGTCATTGTCAGGACTACTGCCTGCACTAATTGAAGCCTTTCTGCACCTAAGCTAACAACATTGCAGGTTTCTCCAGGAACCAACTCATTGTGCCTGCAATCACAATCCATAGCTACTTTTCAGTTTTTAGCGTAAACTGACACATCTCGCACTCAAGTAATTCCCCCATATTCAGGAGGAGTGATAGACAAATATGCCCACAATATTGATTCTACTTGTTACCTTAAACTGTACCTGCTAATGCCTTGGACGAGGCCAAACTGCCTTCCAAGCCTATGGATTCACTGGAAAAGCTTTTAAAGAGATTCCACACATATGAAATTCTCTTTGAGATGAAAGATTGATTACTATTTATAAAACAACATTAATTAGGTGTCCTTTTTGCCACAAAAATAAAGAGCAACATACAAATGAAGAGCTTTTCATAATGTCTCAAATTATAAATCAAGATGCAAACAATCACATAAACCGACTTCTTCAGCAGTTCAAGACAAAAGCCTCCTACCCTTGGCTCAATGGAGAAGGCAGATATGAACTACTTGGCCTTGCCAACATAACAATTGGGCGGGTCAGTCTATTTGGCCCGCACGTTTTCCTAAGGCCCCCAAGCTGCTTAAAAAAATGATATATTTACCCTTAAAAATTTTGGACCAAAATAACCCCCCTTCCCCCCTCGATCATCTGTCGTCTTTTTCTTTTTCTCCGTTCCCTCCCCTTCCAAACAGCCCCACGCCAGCCTCATCCGTCGTCTTTTTTTTTTTTTCTCGGTTCCCTCCCCCTCCAAACAGCCTAGCGCCAGCCCCTCCCCCTCCCTGCCCCTCCCCTGCCTTCCTCACTCGGATCACCATCGTCCATTTTTTTTCTTTATTTGTGCGTTATTCGGCCCTTTGTGGCCGAACAACTAAACTCTGTTCGGCCTCACAGGGCCGAACAACGTTAACATGTTCGGCCCTGGTCGGCCGAACAGCTTTCTTATGTTTGGCCCACCATGCTGAACAACAATCTTCTATAATTATAATATATAGAAGATTGTTGTTCGGCCTGGTGGGCTGAACAGAACAAAGCTGTTCAGCCTGTTGGGCCGAACAGAAGAAAGTTGTTCGGCCCACCAAGGCCGAACATGTTAACGTTGTTCGGCCCTGTTGGGCCGAACAGAATTTAGTTGTTCGGCCACACAGGGCCAAACAACGTACGAACAGAGAAAAAAAAAAAGGACGTTGAATGATCCAAGTGAGGAAGGCGGGGGAGGGGCAAGGGAGGGGGAGGGACTGGCGGAGGGGCCGTTTGGAGGGGGGAATCGAGAAAAAATAAATAAATAAACGACGGATCAAAAAACTAAACGACGGATGATCCGTGTGAGGGAGGCGGGAGGGGAGGGGGGGAGGGGAAGGGTAGTTTAGGCATTTCTTAAATTTAGAGGGGTTAGTGAGTAATTTTGAGGGGGCTACTTAGTAAAAAAAAAAAAAAACTAAATTTGGGCTCCTTAGCAAAATGTGCGGGCCAAATAGACTGACCCCAATTGGGCAGCTCTATCCACTCATTGGTCACCATCTTTCATGACCTAGATGTTGAAATCACCATAGCTGATGCATATGAAGATCATATCACCACTGCCAATGCAGTTTATGTCAACTTTTCTCCCGTAGAATATACATGGGACATTGATGGTGGCATTGCTGCAACATGCTGCCATGACCGGTTTCCCCTGAAGAACTTCCAATCTCTCAAACAAGCTTGCAGTCTGTAGGAACTCTGATAGAACAACAACTAACATCTCCCATTTGCACTCGATCACATCATCAAGCATTCAAAAAAGATGGATAGCAATTGTGGGCGTTCGAAGAAGGTCTTCCTTAAAAGATTACGGTTAACTTCTCCGAGAAACTTGAAGATAGGTGAAGGTGGATATTATTGGAAATTTTTCATATATGAGTGCTATTAATTATTATAATTTTAATTTTATAAAATTAATTAAATAAATTTGGTTCAATAATACAAACCGGATGAGCCCGCTGTTGGTTAAAATTATGATTCATGTAGTTTGAACTTTAGAGCATCTTTGTTAGGTGATGTGGTTAGCGGTTTGTGTGAACCTAAAGCTTAATAGTGATTTATAATGGGAGGACCTATTAAAGTTTCTTTATAAATAGAAGGGTTCCTCTTCTCTCCTTAAATGTGTGATTTATTTTTTTTATCAAAATATTGCCTAAGGAAAGAGCAAGAAGAGAAAGACTTAAGCTTCTTTAGAATTTTTGCATATCTTTCGTAAATATTGTATATATATATATATTATATATATATATATATATATATATATATATAAGTTTCTTAAATCTTAATATATGGTATTAGAGTAGGCATATATAATTTAGAACCTAAGTTTTTTGTAATAGCAATATGATTTCATACCTTATTTTGATTATAGTTATATGCTTATCGTTCATTGATCATATATAAATATTTATTGTGATCATATTTATAAATATTAGGGATTTCTTGGGTTTTTTTAATCCTGGATGGAATTTTTTTTCTACGTTAATATGCATTAAAGTTTTTCTAAATTAGGTTAGCCTAATCCTAAATTAGGTTTATTAAAAAAAAACTAATCTTAGCCTCTGTAAAAAAAAGGAAGATGATGATGCTACTGAGCCTACAGGTTTTAGAGGCCCAATTAGTATTGGGTCTCTTTTAGTAAATTATTCATTTTTAGGCCAAACAATTTTGAGCCAATGTCTAACTTTGGGTTGATTAGTCAAAGGTTCTTTTGAGCTAATTATTTATTAGACTAAGATCTTATTTTTAACTTATTTATAATTGTCACTATATTTATTTATTTTATATTTTGTGGTTTAATTATTGCTATTTGGTTGTTAATAATTTATGCTATATTTAGAAATTTATATTAGTTGTAAATTATATTTTGGCTTCATGCAAGTTTAACACATACAATGTATATTTTCTTACTTGATTTACAATAAATGATTTATGTGATCTTAAGTTTAGAATATGTGCATAAAGCATAAATGATGATTAAATTTAAGACATTTGGTATGAATGCAATTAAATATTATTTAATGACCTAAGTAGGTACATACGCTTAGTGTACCTCATGTTGAATGGTCACTTGTATACATTTGGTTACATATGCATATTGTTTTGGACATATTGGATATCTCATTTTAAAAAAAAAATTTATAAGTTGATATGAGTGCTTGGCTATCAAAGTGGTTCAGCCATTAAGGCTTGTAAAATTTCTTTCCTTATTGGTGCTACGAAGAAATTGCACATACCAATTAATGATCAAAACCTAAGCAAAATATATCAAATTAAAGGAAGCAACTAGGCAAAATTAACATATTGTTATTGCATTTTTGTTTCTTTTCAGATTACGTTTATCATTCTCTAATGGAAAATAAATAGTAACCCCAAAGAACCAAGGTTAAAGAAAAATTATCACAAATTTATTGGATTATTAGAAAAGCATAAAAAAGATAAATAAATAGCAATAATAAAGGATACCTCAACTATCCTTCCTTTTTCAAATTAAGCTCCACCAACACTTTTCAGTCTCATGACACTTTCTTTCCCAAATGAATCGGTTATATCATTTATTGCTACTTCAAGTGCTTTTTGCTGCAAAAGTAATTTTATAATTAATTATGCTAGCTTGGTTGGATGATAGATTACTCTTTCGACAAAAAAATAATATAATAACAAAGCATTTTTTTATTAGAGTGATGACGCCTAAATGGACCCAAAAGAACAAATCGATTTATATGAAGTCTAGATGGAGTAATGAAGAAAGATTTACGTATAGCATGATTAAAAAGAAAAAACAATAAGAGAGGAGGAAATGCAATCCATCATTTGGAGGGGACTCCTCATCCTAGCGTGCATCTTGATTTTTGCATTGAAATAAGAAGTATCAATATTTACCTCAAAGGAAGAGAAACATGTGCTCTAAATCAATGCCGAAATTAGATGATAGAGTGCACTTGTAGTTGAGCAAATGCAATGCCATATATTGCAAAATATGATTTTTACTTGCTATTTTTATCCATTGTTCTAATTTATCATATTGAGCAAGAATTGTATGCTAAACTATGAAGTAACTCAAAGAAGCAAGACTGTAGCATGGCACGGTATGTTTGCATTATTACTTTTTGATAACATTTCTAAGAAAACAAATAATTCCTTTATAGAGAACTATCCTCCGATAGCAATATCATCACCAACATCCATTATCCAGCTAACATTTCAATTAGCTAAATCGCACATACCACTAAAATATCAATTGGTTTTATTGTTATTGTTATATAGCAATCTTTTAAAATTGTCTTAAAACTAAATCTAATGTCGAACCCCTTTGTTTATTTAGTTAGTATTAAAAATGAATTAAATTAAATATATATCAGTTAGGTCTTCAAATTGACATCAAAAATTTAAGAGAAAATCCTATAAGAATAATTGTATAAATACAAATGATTGAAATTGAATACATAACTCCTGGTGTTTATAAGATATGTTTCCTAAATAAGCTTATCTTAATTCACGTAGGATACAAATATTACTTAAAAGATAATAAAATAAAATTATCAAGAAAATAGTCTCCTAAATTCAATTAGAAATTTAACTC
Source organism: Calamus simplicifolius (assembly GCA_900491605.1). Classification (NCBI taxonomy): domain Eukaryota; kingdom Viridiplantae; phylum Streptophyta; class Magnoliopsida; order Arecales; family Arecaceae; genus Calamus; species Calamus simplicifolius. Next base: position 14,005 of record UESW01000305.1, on the reverse strand, counting down.
ATCTAACGAGTTTCTAAGAGAAAAGAACATGCAAATTTGAGTAAAAATAATGAAAATTATCCTTAAATTATAGGTGTTGGAATGATTTTTTCATAATTATTTAAAATCTTATTAGCATTAGCATACCTTTAATAAATTATCCGTAGCTTTCTCATTAGAGCTTTTACCATTAGAGCATTTATCAACACAAATCAAGTTACATGAGAAAGTTAATCGATCCGTAAAAAGAATGGTTATACTGAAAACCCTCCAAACTATATTGATTGAAACATTATCTTTGCATAGCCTTTTATTCTATTAGTTGCAACTTGAGTCCTTTTTTTTCTAAAGTTATGTCTGGTGAATACTTTCAACTTAACCGCCACCTTATATTCTTTTATGGATTCATACAAGGTGTTAGGTGGTTATTAATTGGAAATGTTTTCTAATGATGGCTTCTCTTAAAAATTTATTTATGTTCTAATGATGAGGGCTAGTAGATGTTTCTTTCACTTTGCATTACTTGATAACTAATCTTCAAATGAAGTTTCCCATTATTTCAACATTTATTTTACTATTATTTCTTAATAGAATTGGGTTCTCTTCAAAATGCTCTAGATAAGTGATAACTAATATTTAGAATCTTTATATATTGAATTTCAAACTAGCATAGGATTCTTTTTATGATAAAAAATTGGATGTGTTCATTAAGAGAATGAATACTAGTTTAAAACAAAAAAAAAAAACCTGGCTTCTATCTTGAAATATTTCAAAAATCTAATTATTAGCACAAAAGACTACAAGACTATATTCTTAAGGTATATGTGGTGTTGCTTCTACTTTATTAAAAGAAGAAAAAAAAAAAAAACTTGGTTTTATAATTCCTTTATTTTATTTTTATTTGATTTTATTTTGGAAGAATCTTGTGAATTTCTTCTCTTCCAGTAACTAATTAAGGACTAATAATTACTTGTATACTATCATCTATTCTATCAAATCCTCATATTCCTTGAATATTCTACCATTGTATTCACCTTATAAATACAAAAAATTATCAATACAATTATGTCCCAACCTCTCTTTTAGATATTTTTTATGTTTCACCTTTTGAAACTAGTATAATATTTTTAATTGGTTAAAGTGGCATGGTAGTGATGTATAAACTAACTTAGTTTACATTACTAGAGTTTAGACTTATTTATTAGTAAATACTTTAGGTTCTCATCATGAGTATACGTGAAAATCTATCTTTTGGTGTGCTTCTTTAAATTTTTCTTTTACTAACATAGTTTAGAAACAATTACCATTGTTAATAACGATGGTTTAAAGTTGATTGGTAGTTATAGATATTACTAAACATTTTGCTACCTATTGGGCGCATATTGGTAATGATGATCATTATGTATTTGCTAATTTTTTTTAAAATGTAAATTAGGAGACATACTTTGTTTATTGAAGCCTTTTCATAACAAATTAGATAAAATCCATAGTTTTGAAGCATGATGGTGCTATCTTAGTTGTATTTAAACCCCACCTTGATATGACATACCATTTTTAGACTTTTTTCTTTTATTTGAAGAAGATGTTGTCAAAATTTATGCATATTATAGATTTTTTTTTCTTTGATATGATAACAATCTTTTATTTGAAGTTGTAAGAATAAATCTAATGTAATTCAAAAAAGAAAGAAGAAAAGAAATTCTATTGAGACTAGGAATTTTTAGTAAATGTCTCTTTAGATCTCATATTCTAATTTATTTTGTGATTATATTTGATTGGGTTTATTTTATAATTTTATTTTTGAATATGATTTGGATTAAACCAGACTTACTTTATAATTAGGCCCCACATGCATTCTATGAGGAATAATGAATCTATAATAAATTTTAAAATTTTTGTCTTTCTCTATTTAGATCAATTTCTTGTTTACTATGGCATAAAACCTCTAATCAAGGTAATTAATTAAAGAGATTTCCTTCTTTCTTAAGTAATTGAGACTTGACTAGATGGTGGAACAAGGCTAGATTTAGCAAAGGGATAAAAGAAGGCATGAAAAAGAAGAGAGTTAGACTATTATGGATTTAATTAGTTAGATTCTCCCCTAAGCTTAACTAGTTTCTCCTTTTTTTTTTAACCATGTTTTTCTATTAGAATTTGTGGGCCCTTTACAATGGGAGTGAGACCCAACCTAAGTTAGACCTAGGTCAACATAGATGGAGCCAAGCCAAGTTGTAGAGCTAGAAAAGGAAAGGAATTAAAAAGCTGAGTGCTGTTGAAATCCAAAAGGAAGATCAACCTCAGAAGCACTATGAGGAGGGCAAGGAATCTCAGCCTACTCCTCCAAAACTCTACAACATTGTGTCCCCAGCTTTAACAGATTGATATCCTCTTTATTTGTTGTTGTTTCAAGCTATTGATCATAGTTTCCTCCAGCTGACCCCTCCTATCTACAAGTCCTCTCACCAGTTAACATGCTTTTTATGTTGAGCCATAATTGATTGTCAGTACTCAAAGCTAATAACTCAAGTTCTTTTGTATTTCTACTTCAAATGTCATCCTCTTCTTCCATCATCAATCAACCTATCCGTTTCTCTCTCCCTGTTGTTCTTGATTACCCTCCCTCCCTAGGTCAATGATTGCCAGTGGCTGCTGATAACTGAGATAGGGATGATTGATAGCAGAGACATTACCACTAGCTACCAAGATTCCTTTTCCTCTAGTTTTTTTTTTTCCTTAATTTTAAATAAAAAGTCTTTGTATATTATTTCGATGCAGCATCACCTGCATTGAGCATGATTATTTGTCTGTACATAGATTCGTACGTCAATATTGCGAAACTTACTAACGGACTTTCGATGCGAATGAATCATCATGCTCGATGTAAACCATGCTAGATCAAGTGATGTACAAAACTTTTTCTTTTGAAATATATTCTTCCGGCTAAATACTGAAAACCCATCGATCTGTTATTCCCTTTCTTTACTCAACTATGATGAATAGACTTCTTATCTTTTAATTTCTCTTTTCTTTATAAAATGATGTGTTGAAGCCCACTAACTTAGGAAATGAGAAGCATCCAACTTGTTTTCTTATTATCCTTTCACAATGCGTCAAGTTCTTTGTTTTTTTTGTTTTTTTTTTTTTTTTCTCTCTTAGGTTTAAATATAAAAAGGACTCTCTTAAATATTCTATAACTCATTTTCTCTTCTTAGGTTACTTTACTAATTAAGACCTTATTTGGAGCAATAGCTACTTCATGTTGCTGATAGCCAACGGCCAACGGCTATCAGTGGCCCGTTCTGGCGGCTATCTAAAATAGGATCTAAGGTTAATTAATTTTGATCAATCCATTCATTTTAAGCAACTAACATAATTGGTCATAATAATAATAATAATAATAAATAAATACTAGAGATAAAGCCTTTCACCTTATGGCTTGCAAATTAATCAAGTTTTAAATTTTGTTAAACAAAAAATATTAATTATTTATTAAGAAAAAGAAAGAAAATATGAGATCAAGTATCTTAGATTAGGAATGATTTTTAAAGTATAAAAAACTCTTTTTGCACCGTGCATAGTGATTAACCGCTCGCGCGTATAGCTGCATATGCGGTGTAGAAAAGGCAAATATCTTCGGCGTATGTGCGGTTATATGTGCGCATCGTACACCGTAAGCAGTGCACAAAGACTTTTCCTTAAAATATAAGAAAAAGTCTTCTTGCATTGCATGCGGTGCAGAAATACGCGCATTGCACGCGTTGAACCACACTTGCAATATGCGAAAGATAAAATTATTCTTGGCACATGTGATCGTATGTGTGCGTAGCCATTGATCTGCATCATATCCGATGCACAAAGTCCTTTTTAAAGTGAGAAAAGTCTTGCTATATCGGATGCGGTGTACGTATCCGTTGCTTGATGCGCATGCTAAAAATAGAAAAAATATTGTTGTTCTTATCGCGCACGCGTTGCGCATCAAGACTGATGCGTGCAACTTGCGCCATTCCTGTACATGGACTTTTTCTGTAAAGTGTAATAGCGCGATGAAAACCATATGCTACACCGAAGAATAGTGCAGCAAGCATACATTAGATGTAGATTGAACGTGTGCTCATGTCGTTATGCATATGAAAGCTCAATAAATTTTATGGCACATCGCACGTAAATGATAAAAACTTGTTGCACCATTTTTATAATATATATAATTAATTATTTATATAATTTGCTGCACTGTTCTTATGATAATATGCTTGCGATTAATTATTTGAACATGTTTTCTATACCAAAGAACAGTGCAATAAGGTTATTTTTTTAGTGCGATAGTCGAGGCCCAGGTAAAAAGCCCAACTTCATTGACTCCATGACGGTGCAGCAAGAAGTTTTTTCCTAGCGCGATAGCCGAGGCCCAAGTAAAAAGCCCAACTTCCTTGACTTCATGACGTGTCGGGGAGCGGATAAGTTGCGACTCCTTTGAGTAGCGCCGACGCATGACTCCAGCTCGACGACTTAAATATATATATATATATATAAAAAATCGATGCTCGTCCAGCTCTCAGCCCTGTCCTCTTCTCGTCCGCTCCGACTCTCCAACCCCTCACCGCTCTATAAAAGAAAAACATGCTCCTTTAAAGCCTTAAACGGGAAGCCACCCCGAGAACCAGCCCTTGAATTATATCAATTCATTAACGCATCGCATCACAGGGTCCAACTGTGGACGAAGGAAAGCGAAACTTGAACTGAAAGAAAGAGAAGGCCGATCTGTCGGCAGTACCAACCACATTCTCTCCCACCAATCCAAAACAAAGCCATCCCCATATTCTCATCTCCATTTCCACTCCAAATCTACATCCATTCAGATCGAAGAAGAAGAAGTGCATCTTTTTATTTCAATTTCGATCCCATCTCTACCACAATCATCACGAAATGCTAGTCCAAGACCGCAGCTCCCCCAAACCCCCAAAGCACTCCACCAACGGCCGCAACGGCGAGCACCGCCGTTTCGGCCTCCATCCGGCCAAGAATCTGGACTTCTCCACCTGGTTCTCGGATAATCTCTACAAGATCCTCGCCATCCTCCTCCTCGTCGCCACCGTCGCCGCCGTCTTCTTCCTCCGGAGCGCCGGCGACACCGCCGCCCTCCTCTGCTTCGAAAAGACCAGCGCCGCCGCCGCCGCCGCCGCCTCCCGCATCGCCTACCCCCAGATCTCCTGGAATTCCGTCCCCCCCATCCGCCCCTCCCCCGCCTCCCCCCTCGCGTCTTTCCGCTCCGACCGCTGGATCGTCGTCTCCGTCTCCGCCGCTCCCTCCGACGCCCTCCGCGCCTTCGCCCGCGTCAAGGGCTGGCAGCTCCTCGCCGTCGGCAACTCCCACACCCCCGCCGATTGGTCCCTCAAGGGTGCCATCTTCCTCTCCCTCGAGCAGCAGGCCTGCTCGGCTTCCGCACCGTCGATTTCCTCCCGTACAATTCGTACCTCCGCAAGTCCGTCGGGTACCTTTTCGCGATCCAGCACGGCGCCAAGCTGATATTCGACGCCGACGACCGCGCCGAGGTGCTCGGCGGCGACCTTGGCAAGCATTTCGACTTGGATCTCGCCGGCGAGGCCCACGCGACGAAGCATCCGCTTCTCCTCCAGTACAGCCATGCCGACCCCAACAGAATGGTGGTCAATCCCTATGTGCACTTTGGGCAGCGATCGGTGTGGCCGAGGGGGCTGCCGCTGGAGAATGTGGGCGAGGTGGGGCACGAGGAGTTCTACATTGAGGTGTTCAGTGGCCGGCAGTTCATCCAGCAGGGGCTTTCCGATGGTCTGCCTGATGTTGACTCTGTGTTCTACTTCACTCGCAAGTCGTCGAATTTGGAGGCGTTCGACATTAGGTTTGATGGGGATGCTCCCAAGGTGGCGCTGCCGCAGGGCGTGATGGTGCCTGTCAACTCTTTCAACACCATTTTTCACATTCAGGCATTCTGGGGACTAATGCTGCCGGTGTCTGTCAGCTCGATGGCTTCCGATGTGCTAAGGGGATACTGGGCACAGAGGATCTTGTGGGAGATTGGGGGTTATGCCGCAGTTTATCCTCCGACCATCCACCGGGCCGACAAGGCGCAGGCATACCCTTTTGCAGAAGAGAAAGACCTCCATGTGAATGTCGGCCGCCTTATCAAGTTCTTGATTCAATGGAGATCAAAGAAGCAGACGCTCTTTGAGAGGATCCTACATCTGAGCTATGCAATGGCTGAAGAGGGATTCTGGACAGAGCAGGACGTGAAGTTCACAGCAGCTTGGCTGCAGGATTTGCATGCTGTCGGATACCAGCAGCCCCGGCTGATGTCGTTGGAATTGGACCGGCCAAGAGCAGCCATTGGGCATGGAGACAGGAGGGAGTTTGTCCCCAAGAAGCTACCATCTGTGCATCTTGGTGTGGAGGAGACTGGGACTGTGAACTACGAGATTGGGAAACCTTATACGGTGGAGGAAGAACTTTGGGAATGTCGTGCTCATCATGTACTGCCATGCACCTGTGGACCGCACAGCGTTGGAGTGGAGGTTGCTCTATGGTCGGATATTTAAAACTGTGATCATTCTATCAGAACATAACAATACTGATCTAGCTGTGGAGAAAGGCCGGTTAGATCAAGCATACAAGTAAGTGGCTACCAGATTAATTTCCTTTCATCTCATTATTTTGGTTTTGATACATTTTTTCCTCACAGTATAACTAAATTCCTGCATCTAACTGTCTTATTGTGCTTCCATTTAGCAAAATTACAGCTGGTGAATTTCTATTGTACAGTTCCAATCAAAGCCCAAATCTGCTACCAATTCCTGCTTTCTTCATTGTATTCGACCACCTCATTGTTCCTGGCATCAATTTGCACAATATGTTAGCTCTCCTTTGCCACTTGTGGATTGTTAGGATTTGTGCAGTTTATATCTGTAGGTGGTTTGCAGTTTCAGAATGTTGTTTGGTCTTTGCATGCTAGAGTGACTTGGGCTGCAGGGGATGAGAGTTACAGAGAACTAGGCTGTGTTTAAAGAGATGTGTAAAAAAACTAGTTAAGTAACAGTGGCAGGTAGATATTCTTAGGGTTACAAAACTACTTGCTGCTGTGCTAAAGAACTGAATAATAAATAGGACGCATTATTTATGTGAAGAAAAATTTGTATATGGGTGTCACAGGAAAGGAGTTTGTTCCACTAAAATAAGAAAGTGAAAGAGGCCCAGAAAACAGTGGAAGTAAAAGGGGGAAAAACATTGCCTTTGATCAAGCTGCATGCAGAGGTGCATTTCACCTAAAGTTGATGGATTGGGTCCATGAAGGCTGAGGTAAAGTAAATTAATAAATCACAACATTATGGTGTTAATCTTGTGACCATGTGATAGACTTAGGTGAGTGGGTGAAGGACATGGTTAAATATTGATATATTTATGTGATCATGACTGACATACAAAATTGTGACAAGTACCACCAATACCATTTGAGTGTTTACTTTTAAGCCACAGTTTTTGGATTGCAGCTATTCTCTTGTTTTAACAGATGATGAATTGTGAACATAGAATGCTCCCATAATTTGATGACTTTGGTAAAGCATGTGAGAGAGTGTACTATAGAGAGTAATTTTATGCAAGGTTTTAAACACCAATGGAATGGTGGAGCATCTCATCATCTTGAGTGTTAAGATGCGATGAGTCAGGAAATAGATTAGGATGGGATGGGACATCTACCATCCCAAGTTTTGATACGCATTGTGTCCTGTTCCATAAAATAAAGAAAAGGCTGTCTCCACTCATTGTATTTAAGACATTGATCTTATGGGTGCATAAGAACAAAGTGTATTATAATTTTTTATTGTAATTCTTTCCGATGTGCACACCAAAGTAATGGTAAATGTTGGCTGGACTATTAAGTTGTAGTTGCATTGCAATTATAGACTATCATGTGATGTTCTTGTACCAGTCAAACTTGGCTAGGTTGTAGGCAATAGACATGGGTGGCACAGCAATTAGGGTTGAAATGGTTCAAGGGGTTTTAGAACCAATTTCGTATGAAGAAGCTCAAATTTTCATCAGCATAGTTTGTAAGAAGGGGTATGCATTGGCTAATAAAGGCCATAAGTAGTTGCTAACTGTGGGGGCTTGTACATGGGTTGAAATGGTTCAAGGGGTTTTAGAACCAATTTCGTATGAAGAAGCTCAAATTTTCATCAGCATAGTTTGTAAGAAGGGGTATGCATTGGCTAATAAAGGCCATAAGTAGTTGCTAACTGTGGGGGCTTGTACATGGGTTCAAGTCTCTCAGCGAAAAAAAAAGGAAGTGGAGAAAAAGTATGCTTTATGTGCTGAAAAGGGATTTAACAAATCATAGCTTTAATGGATGATACAACTTTCTTAAAATAAAAATGTGAGAGAAAATCCATTCTTTTAAACTATAGAAAAAGATAGTTTCCATTATAGTCATGTTAGGATGTTGCCTAAGTGGTGAAAGGTGTTTTTGTAAAGAAGTCAGTTCAGTTTACACCTTCTTCTCCTGTACATGCAGATAATTGTATGTGGACATTGATAACCTATTTCAAGATCTTCATCTTGCTCTACATCTTTATGGCCTGGGCCTTCTGGTGCATTTTTCTCTCAAAGCATCAAACACTTTCTCAATCACCATTTAGACAGTTTCAAAGGATAGATTCACATTTATTGTAGGATCAAGTCAAGATCAGTAGAAGGCTTCATGAATTTAATGAAATTCTATTTTATTACTGTAATTTCTCTTCAAGAGCAGCAGCTCTAGAGTTGGGCTTTCTCTCAGCCACACCCTTGCACATTCACTTTGCAAACCAATGGTGGACTTTAAATCTTCTATCAGGAACATCCACAATCTCAACTTAGTTACCTATCAAATACATTATACATTTAACAGCTGTTATAGGACACCCTGGCTAAGCTGGAACTCTAATACAAACTGGCGTAGAAGTTTTGATAGCTAACAGTTTTGATCTGATGATAAATTATTTTCTATTGTTTTCTATTTAAAGTAACCTTGGTAAACCTCACAGTGTAAATCTGATTTTTGTGGTCCAAGTTGATCTGATTCTCTTTCAAGAAAGGAGTCATATTTTAGAAATGCTATGTCAGACTGGATCCAGCAATGTAAAACTGTGGCCTTCCAATTCCTTTATTGATCCTTGGAAATGTATGTGTACACTCTCAAATCCTGCTTCCAGAAGATGTGACTGATTGATACGCAAGCAGGACTTTGGATGTAAAAAATTTTAACTTGGAGTAGGGTGTTTTTTGGCTTGCAAAAGGCCCTTTCATAGGCATGCTCAGCAGATCTATTAGAAACTACATGTTGTAAAAGCACCATTTTGTTAGTTATAGGGGGTGTGAGTTTCAGTGCAATTTCATATTTCACTGGCCTTGGATATGTCCTGGATTGCTTTTGGTTAAGCATTTTAAATTTGAACATGACAGGTACTTACCCAGCCTAACTAGGTCAGTTCTAGGTCATGTTGGTTTGGATGGGTCTATATTATATGTGTCTAACAATGCACCCCTGAAGCATTTGAATCTGCTTCAGTTATCTTTGGCTTTGCTAGACCTGCTGAGACTACTTTATACTTGGAGTCAGGGCGTAGGAATTGCACTTGACCCATAAATAGCTGTTAAGTTAATGCTGGACTCCAATCATTTTGTGTCAAGGTTTCATCTTACTTGACAAAAACAGACATCTAATAACGGAAATGTGAAAAGACTTTTCTGGAGCAATGGAACATGTTCCCTTTAATTTACAAGATATTTGCTTTAAGATTTGCTTCATATTCCCAAAAGAACTTATAAAATATTTTCTAGGATTACTTGATGTGCATTTGGTCGAACGTGTCTCTTTATTTGGCTTATGAATCGTCAGTGTGTTTCGTAGCCCATGTAAACTCAGGATGGTGCTTATCCCTTAGGGTACCATACAGATACTTAGCCACACTTTTGTTGAAAAATAAGTGGTCGACACGCCTACTGAGATATGCTGCTTCATCAGATTTTTCTTTCCTCTTAAAGTTTGACTTTTAGCTGCCTTATACTAGCAAATGGATATTTCTTGTATAAACAGAGTTTTAATCTAAATTTTAGAAGTGTAGTGTCATAAATTATCCTACGATATCTACATTTGCTGCTTATTATTGAGCACATGCACTGCATTGTTTGGAATGGTGACATTACAGAGCCAAATCTACACTTTAAAAGGATAAGCATGCTTGAAATTAATACCAAGAACTGTAGAAAGACATATAACCAAGGAAAATGTTGAGAAATAGCAATGCAACACGCGTATCTAAGATATGACAAATGAATAAATAATTCCTTCTGACATGATTCTTACTTTGAAATACTTGCGCAAGATAAATGCACCATAAATTTAGTATTTAATATAACAATAATCAATTTTTTCAAAGCTTTTTCATTTTTAATAATTCTTGCAAAAAAATTAATTTTTAGAAAATAAACCATGATGAATTAGAAATATGTGGGCTGTAGACCCCATTGCATTATTGGTTCACCAAGAAAGATGCACCAGAAGGAAAGAATTTTCTTAAGTTGTTTACAGTTCTGTCATGGTTTTGGGGAATAAATTTGGGTGTACCTGATTTCTCATCCAAATCATGATGGATAACAACTAATTTATAGATCTGGCAAAGAATGCTAGTTTTTTTCAATTTATTTTCACTGCCTCACAACTTTCTTATACCGGATATACTATGGTATCTATCAGAAGAGATGACCACTTTTTCCATTTTTGCAATTACCAGATTAGCTAATATGCCTGTAAAAATCCAGATACGATAATATTATCATCCAATAGTTTGTTTCATCTCCTTTTCTTGGGCTTCTTCCATATGCTTTGCCCTCTAGGTGGGGTTCAATTTGACAAAGTAACTCTTTCCTGCATTTGTTGTATGTTCACATACAAGTCATTTTACTCGAGTAATAGATGGGTATCTCTGCTTCTGATCTTTGAGAAATTTGTCGAACTACTAATGCCAAATCATGATCCATTAGACTGCCTAATCTCTTTGTAGCATATCTTGCTGATTTAGAAGGCTTCTTATTCCCCTGATGAATTTGTAGCAACCAGATTTATATTTCAGATTTTTAATAATGATATTATATGATGGTGGCCTCATACAAAAGGCTAAGTGGCATTTTTTGTGCTTTTTGGCTGAATCATAATTTAATAAGAGATGGTATTTGTCCATTAGTTGATACATGAGGATTGGTTGCAAAAGATGATGCATACTTAAAACAACAATAATAACAAGGCCTTAATCCCAAAATCCCAAACTAATTGAGGTCTACTAGATGAATCCTTTTTCTCTATGTTGCTTAATTTAGATTCTTGCATCGCTGCAATAAAAAAACCTATTTTCTTAAATATTTAGAACAAATTATTTGCATTTACTATTTTGCATGCCCATTCTTGTATTCTTTTTGCCCCATTCCCCTTTTAGTTTGTAAATTATCCTTTTGTTATAAAAGTATAGATTGGATACCCATATCTTCTCTGTAGAACGTTTTTTTAATTGATCTGGATGTTCAGTAATATACAGAGTTTTCAATAGTCATTTGTTTGACAGTGTCTTTCAATCTTCTAATGCTCTATTTTATTTGGACTCTGGTACCACAGGTACTTGCCCAAGGTGTTTGACCAATATAAGGGTGCAGAGGGATTTCTATTTGTTCAGGATAATATGATTCTTAATTATTGGAATCTCCTGCAAGCGGACAAGACAAAGCTATGGATTACCAATGCGGTATTTATCTTCTGTTAGTTTTTGCCTGGTTTCTTTTTATTAAATTATCCTCCAAAGATACAAATCTAGCCCTTTTTTCCTTTTCTCAGGTCCCTCATTCCTGGGTTTCTGTTTCCCTTGATGGCAATGGCAATCAATGGTTTAAAGATCAAGAAGCCATGGTGAAGAAAGTTGTCAGCAATTTTCCTGTACATTTCCAGGTCAGTTACAAAGCAAGTACGAGTGAAGATAGGATCATCATCTGTGGCAGCGAGATATTCTATGTTCCTCAAAGATTTGTGGGTGATTTCATTGATCTTGTGGGACTTATTGGAGATTTAGATATCCATCACAAGATTGCAGTGCCAATGTTTTTCTGTCAATGGATTCGCCACAAAATTTCGACTCTGATGCTTTCGCCAAAATTGTTTATAAGCCAAATCTGTCAGCTAATGAAACATTATCAAGTTATTATACTGCTCAAGCACCTGCCGTCTATCCATTGGATGTGCACACCGAAACTGATTTCATAAAGCTAATAAGAATCATGGCTGCAGGAGATCCTCTACTGATGGAGCTGGTATGATTCATAGGCAAAAATTATTGAAGCACATACACTTAATGATGGGGATAGAGAAGAAAAAACATTTTTGTGGTTTCATCAGAGTTTCCAGTTTACAAAGTAGGAGGCTGTTGTAATTTCATAATATCTTCTTCATCTTTTATATATTTTAGTCATTCCATCTTTTTTTTAACCTTTTTTTGTTGATGTATGTTGTAATATTCAATTTAAGTCAGACAGATTATCCTTAAATGTCTATTGTAATTTTCCATGTCTAAAGCAAAAATGTTAAGTTAATGAGACGTTTTTGGTGATGGTAATCATGTTGTATTCCTCTCATCAAAATCAGAAAAGAATCATGATATTGCGACGAGGTAAAACCAGAGGGTCTGTTTTATTGCAAGCTTGTGTAATGCTAGAAATCTAGAATTGAAACATTTCTTTGCACGTGGAACCTGAACATTTCCTTGTATTATTAACATGTTTCATTCAGCATGCTTGAAAATGATTTTTGATTTTATCTGTTGCAGCAAATTTTCAAACAAAGGGTAAGGAATCTTGGAGAAATCTCATAGAAACGGTGGGATGAATTCTAAATATTGGAGTGCACATTTCAGACCCTCAGTGTCTCTGAAAGTTAAGGCTAGTTTCAAACTATCTTAAAATAAAACAAGTTGAGGCTAGCAACAGGTTAATTTAGGTTAAAAATTGCTATATCCTACTGCTAGATCTGGACACCAATCCTAAGATAAAAGGGCCGTTGCTGAGATAAAGGCTCGGCAATATGAGATCAGGGAGATGTGGGGAAACCGCAAAGGTCTTTCTATACTGAATGGGGGAAAGGTTTTCCTATGCAGCAAAGGTCTTTCTAGGAAGACGCATGGTGCTTACGTTGATTAGCCATGCGTGCGATATCCGAAAGAATAAATTTGTTCTTGGCACATGGGATCGCATGCGCACAGTCAATCACTACCTATGATGTACACGATCTGCATCATGTTCGATGCACAAAGTTTAACTCGAAGGTATGGACTAGAGGTAGACCTTGATCGTTGGTATTTAAATTTTTCACCCAAAGTGGCTGCCCACTGTAGGAGTCCAAATGCCCATCAAAATAACATGCCTAAGTCCATATTTCAGAACATATATTTTAATATAGTAGAGATAAATCTGGTTACTTTGAAATTGATGGTTTATGTTAAAATAAGATGATGTGTATAATGCATCAATGTGATAGAAAGTTTGCACATGGGCATACATAGATACATGCATGCATGCATGTACATATATAAGATTAGGCTGCTTTGGAGGGCATTTGGGGTTACATGTTTTCAAAGTATTTAGATATAGTTTAACCATTATATCTAGGACTCTATTATAAGATATATATCGTACGTGGATGCTGATAGAATGTAAATCTTTTATTAAGCTTCTGTTAACTCCTCATTCCATCAATTAAATTAAAAAGAGGGGAAAAAAATCAGTGAGCTTCCTAAGACCTCTCTCCCTTTGCTTTGCATGCCTAACATCTCTCTTCCCTTCCTTTCAAATATTTAGACTCAACAAATTCTCTTTCTCTCTCTCTCTCTCTATAACCCAAGATTAAAAAAAAAAAAACCCACCCATCCTTTCTTTTATTTCTCCTCCCTTTGGCCTTGTCTTCCCATCATCTTCTCCATCCATA
>UESW01000304.1:0-45197 GCA_900491605.1 Calamus simplicifolius | reverse complement strand
ATGAAAAAGGAGATAGCTGAGTATGTATCTAAGTGTTTGGTGTGTCAGCAGATTAAGGCTGAACATCAGTGTCCAGCTGGAAAGCTTCAGCCTCTGTTTGTGCCAGAGTGGAAGTGGGAGCATATAACTATGGATTTCGTTGTAGGACTCCCAAAGACCAGAAGGGGCAATGATGCTATATGGGTGATAGTTGATAGATTGACTAAGTCTGCTCATTTTCTGCCTATTAAGATTGTCTTTACCTTGGATAGATTAGCAGAATTATATGTGCATGAAATTGTGAGTAGGCATGGTGTGCCAGTATCGATAGTATCAGATAGAGATCCAAGGTTCACATCTCAATTTTGGGCAGAATTACAGAAAGCTTTGGGGACTAAATTGAGGTTCAGTACAGCATTTCATCCCCAAACCGATGGTCAGTCAGAAAGAACCATCCAGACACTGGAGGATATGCTGAGAGCTTGTGTCATGGAATTTTCTGGTAGCTGGGATGATCATCTACCTTTATAGAGTTTGCTTACAATAACAGCTACCATTCTAGCATTGATATGGCACCATATGAGGCCTTGTATGGGAGAAAATGTAGAACTCCAGTGTGTTGGGATGAGGAGGGAGAGAGAAGGCTGTTAGGCCCTGAGTTAGTGCAGCTTACAGCAGATCAAGTTAAAATTATAAGAGCTAAATTAAAGGCAGCCCAGGATAGACAGAAGAGCTATGCAGATAAAAAGCATAGAGAGGTAAAGTTTGAGGTTGGAGATAGAGTCTTTCTGAAGGTATCTCCTTGGCGAGGTATTATGAGATTTGGAAAGAAAGGCAAGTTGAGTCCCAGGTATATTGGACCCTATGAAATTCTGGAAAGAGTTGGGACACTAGCTTATAGATTGGCTTTACCTCCAGAGTTATCTCAGATTCATAATGTATTTCATGTATCAATGCTTAGGAGGTATGTGCCGGATTCCTCTCATGTGATTCAGTCTGAGACTATAGAGTTACAGGGGGATTTATCATTTGCAACAGAACCAGTGAAGATCTTGAGTAGGGAGATTAAGCAGCTCCGCAGTAAAAGAATTCCATTAGTTAAGGTGCAATGGTTAAATCATCAAAAAGAGGAGGCTACATGGGAGCGAGAGGATGAGATGAGATTTAAGTACCCCCATCTATTTGAAAATATATCTAGCTAAATTTCGAGGACGAAATTTCTTAAGAGGGGGAGAATTGTAACATCCTGAAAACCTTGTAATCTATGGCATTTTCAGTTAAAATGAAAGTCAGAAAGTTTTCTTGAAATATGGGTGTGTTGGCCTTTTGATAAATGTAAAGAGAAGAAATTTTGGAGTAAATAAGTATATTTCTAAATGTTAATGAGTCTGATTTGAGAAATTGAGAGACTTAAGTTTTAATGGGTTTAAATCACAAGAAAAATCAAGTTTAGTTTGAGTTTTATCCTAAAATGACGTTTTTAGTGGTTGGAGTCGACTCTAATGGAGTGGAGTCGACTCCGGCACGGTTTTAAACTTTCGGCACGCTTAGGAGTCGACCCCTGCAGAGCTGGAGTCGACTCCTACTTTTCAGGAGTCGACCCCTACTTTTCTGGAGTCGACCCCTACTTCTGCTCGAGCCGACTCCCAATCTGTTCGAGCCGACTCCGCGACGGCAGGTTTTTCTGAGTTAAATCTTGAGAAATTCATATTTAATCCGTTTCAAGTCCGATTTGGATGCCGTTTGAACCGTTGGATTTCTAAAATCGAGTTCTTCAAGATGGTAAAGTCTTTTCTTAGAAATGTTACATAAAAGTATCGATTTAAGCGAAAAAGGATGATCTGGGCTATAAATCTATTAAAAAAATGCTATATCAGGGGCAAAATGGGAAAAGGCTCCGATGTCAATTGCAAATTGTGTTAAGGGCAACTTAGGAAAGAAAATATAAGGGCAAAATATCATGGTTATAAGTGAGCCACGTGTTTTCCAAAAAGCGTGCGTTAAGAGTGTTTGAGGGTAAAAGGGAGATTTGGCATGCCTTAACCCTTAAGTTTCCTATGACTTGGTCCCCAAGTCATTAGAGAAAAAGGGGAACGTGGGTTCAGCCAGAGAAAAGAAAGAAAGAAAGAAGAGGAGAAAAGAGAGGAAAAGGAAGAAGAAGAAGAAAAAGGAGGAAGAAAGAGAAAGGGAAAGGGAAGCTTGGGGTTTGTGCTCGACTCCAGGTAAGCTATAGCTTCCCTAGATCTTGTATGACTTTAGATTTTCTTAGATTAGTGTATTTTGAGGTAATAGTAGAAGTAATCTTGAGTAGAGAAGGGTGGAAGAAAATAATGAGATATTAGAGGATAGATCATGTATGCATGCATGGTTCGTGGGAAAACCTCGTGTGGAGGTAATCCTAATAGCTATTGTATCTGTATGTTGACGTAGGTCAAGAGGGTTATTCCAGGGAGCCGGAATACCAGAGTTGAGTACCAGTTGTACCAGTCGAGGAGTAACCTACTAAGGTGAGTGGATTTCTCATCTAGCAATGAGAGGTTTTAATATATGAGCTAGTGATAATGAGTTTTGAGCATAAACACATAAGCATGAGTTTCGATGAGGGAATTTTTAATGTATACATGGCATATTTGCATGATAAAGCTTTACAAATGATGTATGAGTCATACTGAGCATCAGGCAGCTAGGGGGCTGATCACCCTTTAGACTGTACTGTAGCATGAGCATTGCACACTACTATCGAGCCGGCACCTCCTTGCGAACAGATCGTACGATGAACCCCAGAATCAGGGGTGAGTGCATGCCTAACCAGCCAGTGGGGCTGGTTGTGAGCAGCCCGTGGGGGCATGAATCATAGCTCAGTGGAGCTGATTACTATATATAGCCCGTGGGGGCAGAGAGAAAACCCGAGGTTCCAGGGTTAAGGAACAAAGCACTTTGCCAGGTGAACCGCACGGGTAAGGGGTGCTATTTGTGCGGGGATCCTGTTGCTAGTCACGCACCCGATGAGAGTACACCTACAGAAGGGCGACTGTAGGGTGGTACCTCAGAGGCATTACACACACAGCCCAGCATCATGAGATCTAAAAGCATATGTTGTGATATAAAAAGGGCCAATGGGCCAAATAGTTATCCCGAGAGGGAGAGCTTACTTGAGATGCCAGTGGGCAAGCAGATCCTGATGGGAGTCTGGGTTGTAGATAAAGAATGCATATCTTCATATTGTAATGCATGAGTTTTATTTTAATGAGTTATCTTTCAGTGAAGAGTTATTATAGAGTATTCCAGTACTGATATGTTATTTGAAGAATAAGCTACATTTTATTTTATCTGATATCATGTTAAAAATGTACTTTGAGTTGTACAAGTTAAATAGTTTCAGCATACGATTGAAATTAAGAGGTTATGGTTCTCTATTTCTCCATAGTTAGATGGTTATCCAGTCACTGGGACTTAGGTCTCATCCCTCTATGATTTAAATGTTCTTCAGATCAGTGAGTATTTCTGCCAGGATCACAAGATAAGCAGGACAGGACCCTTAGCTGGTGAAGCTTGCTTGGATGCAAGAGTGTATAAATGCTAGCCTTGTATATTGAGAGAGTGTGGTTTGATAATTGTATTTTGTATATGTGTATGTGTACAGTGGGATGTAATGATGTTTTAGACCTTTTTGGATATGAATACGAGACTTATGTTTTGGAGAAAATTATGAGCATGATGTGTGCACTTAGGATTTTAATGTCGAATGTGAATGTGATCTTGTAAACTGCCTGAGGAATGTCATGAAAAATATTATCTGAGCAGGTTGATGCTTAATGTTGATTGGGTGATTTGTGTATATAATTGAGATGAAAATGAAAAGTTTTTAACAGGATGTGTTTTCGTGTGTCTGCCACTTATGATAATTAGTTGGGGTTCTCTAGCTCTTTATGGAGCGCTACATAAAGACTAGTAAAACTCTATCCGATTACCACAAGTGTGCAGGTGTGCTGTCGGTGGCCCCAGAGAGGAGGGGAGCTGACAAGTTTGGTCTTAAATACCCATTTACATCCAACATTTTACAACGTTCAGGAATTCAACAAGATCCCCCCAAACTTCATTGTGATCCATTGATTTTAACTCATCTTTTATGGAATCTAACCATTTAGATGAATTAGCATTTTTCATGGCTTATGAAAAAAATAGGATCATCATTAATACCCAAATCAAAATCTGATTCTTGTAGATAAACTACATAATTATCAGAAATAGCAGTTCGTTCTTATCGTTGAGACCTTCTTAATGCTACTTCATTAAGTCCATTTATTGTAGGTTCATTAGTAATATCATCATTCTATATTGTTTGATCATTGATTTGTTGCTTTGAGACTTGTTAAAAGGTTTAACAACTATAGGAACAACAACTTGAGAAGGAGTTATAAGTGAAGAAACTTGTACCTTAACCTTTTGGATTTTCACTTTACGTAGTTTCAAATTTCTACTAACTTTACTATTCTTAATGAACCTTGCATTTTCATATTCAACTATTCTTGTACTATGGTTAGGACAATAAAATTTATATCCTTTTGATCTTTTTGGATAACCAATGAAGAAACCACTGATTGTTCTTGAGTTCAATTTCTTTTCATATGGATTATAAATTCTTACTTCCACTGGGCAACCCTATACATGTAAATGCTTCAAACTAGGTTTCTTTCTTGTCCATAGTTTAAAAAAAGTATTTGGAACTGCCTTACTAGAAATCCTATTTAGCAAATATATAGCGGTCTTTAAAGCATGCATCCACAATAATAAGGGTAATGATGAATTGCTTAACATACTCCTAACAATATCCATTAGAGTTCGATTACGCATTTCTATAACACCATTTTATTCTAGTGTTTTAGGAATTATGTATTGAGCACATATGCCATACTTTTAAGAAATTTAGCAAATGGATCAGGGCATTGTCCAGATTCATCATATTTTCCATAATATTCACCATCTTTGTCAGACCTGATAATTTTTACTTTTCTGTCTAGTTGTCTTTCAACCTCATTGATAAATACTTCTAGAACATCTATCGATTGAGATTTTTTATGCAACAAATAGACATAGCCATAACGTAAAAAATCATTAATAAAGGTGATAAAATACTTTTCTCTATCAAAGATGGAACATCAAAAGGCCCATATATCGATGTGTATAATTTCAAGGAGCTATGTACTTCTTATAGAGATTGTTTTGATGTGTGTTTTGTATGTTTTCCTTTAATACAATCCACACAAATTCCACGATTAGTAAAATCTAAATCAGAAAGAATTTCATTCTTTACTAATCTCTTTATTCTTTCTTTGGATATATGACCCAAATATTTATGCCATAAGTGAGCTTATTGTTCATTCACTAAACCATGTTTAGTACCAACATTATGATGCAAGATGAACAATGTCTCAGCAAAAAGACTATCAAGCTTAAATTTATACAAACTATCAGAAAGAATACCAGAACCAATGATAAGATTGTGTTTAAACAAACTGAAACCTCCATTTTCAAATTTAAAATAATATCCAACTGAGTTAAGTTTAGATAAAGAAACTAAATTACAAGAAATAGAAGGGACATAAAGTGTTTGGAAAGGATCTAAATGATATCCAATGTCTAGAATCAAACGATAAGTTTCAACGGCTTCAACTGGAACTTTGACTTTGTTTCCCATTAAGATAAAGTTTTCATTTAGGTTTCTGATTGGATCGTAAGGAATCCCTGTATCATATTAGAATATGAGTGATACAACAAGTATCAATCCACCAAGTATTATAAGGAACTTCTATTAGGTTTGATTCAAAACATACAAAAGCCCTTGGATTAAGGTTACCATGAGAAAAAAGGTCTCTTCTTCTCCCTTGGAACGTTTCTTTCTCTCCCTCTCTCTATAAATATGGTTCCTTCCTTTTAGGAAGAAGAATGAGAAGGAAAAGATTAGATCTTTTAGACCTACGGAGAGATCTTCTGTTTTGAATATTTCTATAAGGGGATTCAAGAGGTGCTAGCACCCATCTCTTCCTAATATCATCTTCATACCTTGAAGGTCTTCATCCACTCTTCTCCGCATGGATCACCATTAGAGGTCGAATACATGGACGGCTAGTGGTAGAGGATTCATCGGCTTCATCCTTTTTTACATCGATAAAGGACTCAGGTATGAATAAATCTAATATTTTAGATTTTATTTCTAATTTAATGAATCTGTTCCTAAGGATCTTGAGTATTTGAGAATTTTGTATTATATCTTTTGCTACGTTTTTCATGAATTTGATTCATGTCTTGAATACATAATTTCCATTAGTGGTATCAAAGCCACCTTAGGCTATAGATTCATTAATCTGGTAGGATACTTGAGTCAATCTGATTGATAATATGAGTTTTTATCATGCTTCTTATGAAGATTAAAATCCTGAATAGTTTTCATATATTAATAATAAATCTAAAATAAAATAAAATAATTATTATTTAATGATAAATAATATTATTTAGATTTATGCATGTTTATTATCATGTTAAAATAAAGTACTTTGATATGTGATATTAGAGATAAAGATTTATTATGATAATAAACAATAATTAATTTAGGTTTAATCATATCCGTGTCATGTTAAAATAGCAATTATTATTTTTGCTTGATAGATACTATGTGCTGAAATTCTAAAAATTATGTTTAGGATTTAATTTTAACATGATTATTGATATGATTAAGATATGATATTCATATGATAATGAATAGTAAACATTGAAAACTTATTTTGAATATTTAGATCATCATAAAATTGTAATTATATGTAATCATATGAAATTTAAAATTTTATCATGAAAAAAATAAGTTAGGGTTTGTTATAGACATTAGGATTTACATGGAATGTGAAACCGACATGTCATAATATGTAATTAAATGATAAGAAAATTTTAATTTTAAATTTTAAATTTTTAAAATTTAAATTAAGAATTCTTATCATACAACCCTAACATGATCACTATCTTAACTTATCATAAAATGTAATAGATGATAAAGATTTAGGAAACTTAGACTTAACCACATCATTGCTTGATCCTATGATCCCAAAATTGGTCTAATCAATTTGGCTTACCTACATTGGTGGCTAAGAAAGTATGATCATGGTTTTTAATTGATCCAATCGCTACTTGGGAAAACCCATTCAATGGAATCGAAGGGTATGCTAAATAGGACCCCATTGATCAGCTAATCTGGCCATTGTTAAGAAAGCTCTTAATTGATTAGATCAATAAGGTTAATCAGGATAGAAGCAATAGATCT
Source organism: Calamus simplicifolius (assembly GCA_900491605.1). Classification (NCBI taxonomy): domain Eukaryota; kingdom Viridiplantae; phylum Streptophyta; class Magnoliopsida; order Arecales; family Arecaceae; genus Calamus; species Calamus simplicifolius. The sequence goes on along the minus strand of UESW01000304.1, from coordinate 37,906 downwards.
AGTCACATGATTAGGGTTCCTATATTAGATAGTAGTCAGGGATCCTAATTTGATTAGGAATCTCAAATCATAAGATTTGATCTTATGATATTTTTTTTAGGTTAATAAAGATTAATCTAAAATCTACATATAGGATATGTAACCTAGCATAGTACAAATGTTGTAGATGTAGATGGGACCTATATGCACTAAATCCCTCCATGAATATTAAGTCATTAGTCTTCCATTGTTCACATGATACAAAATCATTAGGTCATAAGATTTGTCATGCCAAAGCCAAGGTCAAGTGTACTTATGAAGAGTTGATTGTGGAACACTGGGTTGACTTAACTAGATTAGCTGGCATAATTGGTCAAAGTCAGGGTCCGTCTAATCTAGAGGCAAATTTTAGGGTGATCACATATGAATGTGATTGACAAGGCAATATCTCCTACATGATCTAGGAGTCACATTAGATGTGATTGATGATAATCTACCAAATTTGGCTTACCGAGATTTATTATGCCAAAGCCAAGGTCAAGATAATTCAAATGCGGATCCTAGCCCACTAAGAAATTGAATGCCAATTTTTGAGATTAATAGAGAGGGCTATTAACCTTGATAAAATAGTGAAAGAAACCAACTTAATTAAAAATCTAGAATTACCATATTAAGTTGGTGATTATTATTCATAGTAATTAACTCGTTCTAATTTTATGTAGGTTATCAGAGAAACCATGAGTGTAAACATCAACCTTAGGAATATTTTAGAATCCAACAAATTGACTGGACTCAACTTCCCTGATTGGCTAAGGAAAGTAAGGATCGTTCTTCGAAAAAATTCTTTTTGTCCTAAATGAGGTTGCACCGGAGGTCCTACCGGATGCTCCGACTGAGGTTCATGTGGTATACAAACGGTATAAAGATGCTGAAGAAATGGCCATATGTTTGATGTTGGCCTCGATGTCACCTGGTCTTCAAAACAACATGAGCATATGAATGCTCAGAGATTAATTTTGATGCATCTCAAGAGTTGTTTGGTGCACAGTCTCGATATAAGAGGTTTCAAACCTCTAGAGAGCTATTTTAGTGCAAAATGACTGAGGATTTATTAGTGGGTGCCCACGTGCTGAAAATGATCAATCTGATTAAGAAGTTGGCATGATTGAGTTTTGTGATGAATCATGAACTAAGTATTGACTTGGTTCTACAGTCACTACCTCCTAACTATTCACAGTTTGTTCTTAATTTCAACATGAACAAGCTAGAGGCATCTCTACATGAGCTCGCGAATATGCTGACGAATGCTGAGCCCAACATTAAGAAAGAAAAGGGGCAGGTTATGGTCGTGGAGTCCTCTGGCGCTGGTAAGAAGCGGCCAAAGAAGAATAAGGTCCAAAAGGCCAAGGACTAAACCAAATAAGGGCATTAAGAAAAATAAAGTAGCCAAGGGGAAGTGTCATTTCTATGACAAGGAAGGGCACTGAAAGCGAAACTACAAGGTATATCTGGCTAACCTGAAAGAAAAGAAACATATGGATGCTTCTACATCAGTATATTTATGATTGAGATATTTTCTTTGTTACTCTTTTTCCACTTGGGTATTGGATACTGGTTGTAGATCTTATATTTGTATTAATATGCAGATGATAAGAAGCAGTAGAAAGCTGGAGAAAGATGAAGTGATCCTGCGTATGGGAAATGGAGCAAAGGTTGCTGCTTTAACCATAGGATCTTGTTCTTTATCTTTGTCCACTGGGCTTGTAATGGAGCTTAGTAATTGTTACTATATTTCAAACATAACAAAGAATATTATTTCGTTTCATGCCTTGTAAATGATGGATATACATTTGAAATTAAAAATAAAAAAAAATTTAATTTTTAAAAATAAAATATTCTTTGGTTCTGGTAAAATGTTCAATGTGATTTATGTTTTGAATTTACAATGCTATTCTCAATATAAAACTAAGAAATTTAAATAAAATAATTCTAAGAACTCGTTCCTATGGCACTATCATTTAGGCCATGTATATGAAACACGTTTAACCAAGTTACATAAGGATGGCTACTTGGGCTCATTCGATTAGGAATCGTTTGAGGAATGCGAGTCATGCTTATATGGCAAAATGACTAAGTCATCTTTTACTAAAAAGGGTGAGAGCGACTGAATGTTTAGGACTAGTACATTGGATGTATGTGGTCCTATCAATATTCAGGTAATAGAAGGTTTTTCTTACTTCATTACATTTATAGATAACCATAGCAGGTATGGTTACGTATATCTGATGAAGCACAAATTTGAAGCCTTTGAAAAGTTCAAAGAATTCAGATCCGAGATAGAAAAATAAAGTGGCAAAGGTATTAAGATACTTTGATCAGATCGAGGTGGGGAATACTTAAGCCATGTATTCTTAGAATATTTGAAGGAGAATGGGATTCCTCTTAGTGGACTCCTTCTGGTATGCCACAACATAATGGTGTATCAGAAAGGAGGAATCGCACAATATTAGATATGGTGCGATCAATGATGAGCCTTGCAAATCTCCTAAAAATATTTTGGGGTTATGCGCTACATACAGCCGAATATACTCTAAATCGAGTTCGTCTAAATCGGTCAGTTCCACTTCCTATGAGATATGGTGTGGAAAGAAACCAACCCTTAGTCATCTAAGGATTTGGGGTTGCTACGCTTATGTAAAGCGTAATGAGTCGGATAAGCTGAAGCTAGATCGACAAGTATAATTTTATGGGGTATCCTAAAGAAACAAAAGGATACTACTTCTATCACCACTCAAGCAAAAGGTTTTTGTCTCAAGGCATGCCATATTCCTAGAGAATGATATTTTTCTAAGAAAGGACAGTGGGAGAAATATTGAGATTAGTGAAACTCAAGAACCATAAATTAACACAGATCGATTAAATGACATGGAGCAAATGCCAAATGCAGTGGGAGTTGAGCAGGAGACTCAACTCACATTTAGGCAACATTTGCGTGAGCCTCTATCAGAAATGATAGAGCAACAGGTAGCTTCAAGTACACATCAGCTACGTAGGTCTAGTAGAACATATCATATTCCTGAGAGATATGAATTTCTTATAGAAGATAATGAGCCTACTACTACGAGGAAGCAATATGTGATATTGACTCCAAGAGATGGCTTAAAGCCATGAAGTCTGAAATAGACTCCATGTACGACAATAAAGTATGGACTTTGATTGATCCATCTGAAGGGATAAAACCCATTGGGTGCAAATGGGTCTTCAAGAAGAAGACTGATATGGATGGTAATGTAATTACCTATAAGGCGAGACTAGTCGCAAAAGGTTACAAGCAAAGGCAAGGTGTTGACTTTGATGAAACCTTTTTTCTGAAGCCATGCTTAAGTCCATAAGGATTTTGCTTGCGATTGCAGCCTATTATGATTATGAGATATGGTAAATGGATGTCAAGACCGCCTTCCTAAATGGTGATTTAGTGGAGATATGTATATGACACAATTTGAGGGTTTTGAGTCCATTATTCTCAAAAGATATACAAGCTGCAAAGGTTCATTTATGGACTTAAGCAAGCCTCTAGAAGCTGGAACATCTGTTTTGATGAAACAATCAAAGAGTTTGATTTTATCAAAAATGAGGATGATCCATGTGTGTACGAGAAGGTTAGTGAGAGTATTATTATTATTTTGATATTATATGTAGATGACATATTATGATAGGAAACAATATATCCTTGCTGCAAGAAGTGAAGGATTGGTTGTCCAGCAAGTTCTTCATGAAAGATTTGAAAGAAGTAGCCTACATACTGGGTATTAAGATCTATAGAGATAGATTTAGGAGGTTGCTTGGATTGTCCCAATCAACGTACATAGATAAAGTGCTAAAACGGTTTAGCATGAAGAAATTCAAGAAGGGATTCCTATCGGTATTGCATGGGATGCATCTCTTCAAGGACATGAGTCCTAAGACCCAAGTGGAAGAGAGAGCACATGAATAGGATTCCATATACCTCAGCAATCGGATCCATCATGTATGCGATGCTATGTACGAGACCTGATGTTTCTTATGCTTTGAGTATCACTAGTAAATACAAGGCAAACCCTAGTGAGAAATATTGGATGGCCATCAAGAATATCCTTAAGTACTTATGAAGGACTAAGGATATGTTCTTTGTTTATGAAGGACCTGAACTCATAGTTCAGGGTTATACGAATTCTAGTTTTTAGTTTGATAAAGATGATTATAAATCTCAATCATGTTATATCTTTACACTCAATGGTGGTGTAGTCAACTAGAAGAGTTCCAAGCAGAAAATGACTGCCGACTCTACAACCGAGTCCGAGTACATTATAGCATTAGATGAAGCCAAAGAAGCGGTTTGGATCAAAAAGTTTATCACTGAACTTGGTGTGGTTCGAGCATTGCTGATCCAGCACACTTGTATTGCGACAACAATGAAGCTATTGTGCAAGCTAAGGAGCCAAGGTCTCATTAGAGGTCCAAACATGTACTCAGGAGATACCATGTAATTAGAGAGATTATGATAGAAATGATATAAAAATAGAACGAGTCTCCATGGACGACAATATTGTTGATCCATTCACTAAAGTCCTGCCGCAACAGAAGCATGATGGTCATGCTGAGTCACTTGGTATTGGATACATGAATGATTGGCTCTAGTGCAAATGGAAGATTGTTAGTGTATGCCCTAGATCTAATTGGATTAGATGCTAGTTTATAAACATTTCTTTATGAATGCAAATCAAATTTATGATTTCTTTATCTATCCAGGTGTAATTCTTATATATATATTAGATATATTTTACCTATGAGATAAAGTCCAAAAGAATGTGAACCATGCATATGGAATTTGTAATAGAGATTACAAATTGTGAGATCCAAATTGCACATTATGGTTTGATTCTTTAAATTTTTCTAGTCGATGTGTAGATGGGATTGGATACCATCGAATATCGTAAGACTGGCACACATTGCATATCCTCACCCTTGGGGTGAGTAGCTGATTTCACAAGAAAAAATATGAAGATACTTGGATAGGTGTGTGGATGCTCATTATTATAACGATGCTTTGATGACCCGTACAGAGATTCTATATGAATATTCTATATAGTGTCGATGGTTGATCTCTAATGATGTAGTGTGAGTGATCTTTGACTTGATATCTTCATTGCATCTCATGTATGGAATGTCATGCTTTGACGATATCCAAATGTCGCTCTAGCCACGAATGGCAAATATAATGTCGGTTGGGTATGACATAGAGCACATAAATGTGGTGTTTGATCAAGACAGGATTCGTCTCCCTTGATAGAAAGGGTTATATCCTACGACCACTTGATGGATTAAATTGATTGTTAAATCCTTGCAAGGTTGAGTTGGAATTCGAAATGATTTTGAAGTTTTAATTCACATGAGTCAATTTTTTCAGAGATCAAGTAAACAAAGATCAATTACAGGGTTGACACATTCCATACCACTGATTGATCTGGGATATGTGATGAAGGGATTGAATCATACGGTAACCGTTCATAGACAGGTATTATTGATGGTCACGTCAATAAAACCCTTAGCACTTGGGTGGTCATGATGCTTTGCTAAAGGCCTCTTATGATCTATAATCATGTTATTGACTTGGACAAAGAGTTGTCCAATCATTCCTAGGGTCAGTGATTAGAACATGATTATTGCCAATATGTTAAAGGGGCCTAATGGGTCACACGCATTAAGAAGAATTTTGAATGAATTAAAATAAAAATTAAATTAGATTTAATTCAGATAAGATAATCAATTTAATAATTGGGTAAGACCCAATTTAAAGAATATAAAATAATAATGGATATGATCCATCATAGTAGAAGGAATGTTAGAAATTATTTGCGCATATGATGAACAAATAATTGGATACCAAATATGGCTTGATACATGTGATGGATGGCTCTGATTATTCGGTATGGATGGTAAATCTCAGCCATGTGAAGAAGGATTCATGCCCATGGGATGAGGCATGATGAATCTCTACGGTACGATGAACATGTAGATTGGGGCATGTAGTTATGTGATAACTAACTCTTAATTTCAAAGGCTGAGATTGTGATATTTGATTAACGTTACCATGAGAAAGGGAGTCTCTTCCTTTTCCTTAGATTAAAGTTACTATGACGTTACCATGAGAAGGGGAGTCTCTTCCTCTTCCTTGGATTAACATGAAAAAAGGTATCTTCTTTTTCGTTGGAACATTTCTTTCTCTTCCTCTCTCTATAAATATGGTTCCTTCCTCCTAGAAAGAAGAATGAGAAAAAAAGATTAGATCTTTTAGACCTACGGAGAGATCTTCTATTTTAAATATTTCTATAAGAAGATTTAAGAGGCGCTACCCCTCTCTCCCTAAGTATATTTTCATACCTTAAAGGTCTTTATCTACTCTTCTCCGCGTGGATCACTATTAGAGACTGGACACGTGGATGGTAGAGGATTCACCGGCTTCATCCTTTTTTATATCGATAAAGGACTCAGGTATGAATAAATCTAATATTTTAGATTTTATTTCTAATTTAATGAATATGTTTCTAAGGATCATGGGCATCTGAAAATTTTGTATTATATCTTCTGCTATGCTTTTCATGAATTTAATTCATGTCTTGAATACATAATTCCCATCACATAGTGTTATAACTCATATGAAATAGATCATACTCAAGAAGCAAGGAATTGATAATGAATTGCACAAGAAAATTTTTATGCACTTTCAATCCCATAGTTTTCAATCTTGCTACTATGTTGTCATTTCAATAACATGTTCATGCATAGTACAAGAACCATCAAACTTAATGTTGATTAAAATACTCATCAATGTTCCAGCAAGTGACTTATCAGCAGAGTCAGATTGGGAACATGCTTCTATAACTGCATGAATTTCTTAGCACTTTTAGTAGCAAAATTATGGACTTAATATTATTTGCTACAGTCATTCGCATGAACATTAAGCTAAGTCTGTTTGACCTTTCTCAAGTCTTATGGAAAGATCGTTGTTCAACACTATTAGAGTCAGTAAGAGCAGTGGGTTTCTTATTTATGAGTGCCAAATCAAAATCCAGAACACCAAGATGAAACTGAACTTGTTCGCGCCATTCAGAGAAATTAAGCCCATTGAAAATTTGAATGGATATAGCTTACAAATGAAAAGAAATAGGAACAGATGCTGAAAATATAGAAAATATGCTAACACATTAATGCTTTGAGTAATATACTTAAACAAATATTTAGATTTATCAAGTAAATAATAAGTGCATATTGAAGTTTTCCTTTGGGTGATACAACAATATACAATAATAAATATAATTTTATATACTTAGTAATTATATGTACTCAACTTAGATATGTTTGCTATCTTTAGATATGCTAAACATACCTTAACAAGTATATTAATTGACTACATCATATCCATATATTATAAAAATGATGAATCAAACTTTGGGTGATCCTTAAATATTTATAATCAATGAACTTCAATATACTCATAACAAATAAACAATCATGTCATTCATTTATAAGCATAATGCAATTATGAGTAATTAAATTTATTAAATTTGATATTTATAAATATTCTAATTTGGCCACTTTGGTGACTAACAAATTACATATAATATAGACATCAAATTTGATCAATGATAATATCATGCATGAATACAAAAGACTTAAGGTCTTATAATATACCCATAAAAAATTGATCTCGTAAATATTAGAAGGTAAAAGATAAATTTCAACTAATGAGGTTTAGTTGTTGATGAATAGTGATGAAATCTCTTTGCTGAAGAAATATCCTATGCTTCACCCTTCGTTGCCAGCAATTAGATTGGTGAAGTGGTAATACATTTACCCTTGAACCTTTTAGTCATAGGTTCGAACAATGACAATTCTTGTGCCCTTCTTCTCCTTCATGATGGCGACACAGTCATCGGCTGCTAGAGCATGACTACAGCTTTCATGCCATGGCGACTGGAACTTGGATCTCAGGTCGTGAGATTAAGAAGGGGGACAATTGGGGAATTGGGGAAGAAGACGATGGTCTTCTTGGTTCAACCGAACCACTTCATCCAAGCTCAAAGAAATTAGGTTCACTTGAACACAATTCACTTGATTTGATCTAAATGAGACCTAATTGATCAAGATTTGAACCAAATTAAACTAAATTGAACACAGATCAAACCAAACATTTCTAGATCAGAACAAATTAAAACTCAAACCAAGTAAATTAAACCAAATTGAGCCTAATCCAACCCTAGTTGATCTAATTGAGCCCTCATTCAAGGAATTCTTGGCCTAATCAAATCTTGATTGATCCAAGTAAACCCTAATTGACCTAATTGAACCTAAGTTGCTCTAATTAAACATTAATATTAATTAACCTAATTGAGTCCTAATTGATTCAATTGAATCTTAATTAAAGGGATAATTGACTTAATAGACCTAAATGAGAATCAGATAGAGTCAATTGACTCAAACTAAACATGATCAAACTATCGTTGGCTTAATGGAGCCCTTACCGAAAAGGTTCTTGACCTAATTTGGCCCTAATTATTAGAGTAGTCCTAGCCTAATCAAGCCCTAATTAGAGGAGTCTTGGCCTAATCGGGTCCTAATTAGAGGAGTGTGAGCCTAATTACATCGTGATTGAATTGATCTATACCTAGACCAAATTTTAATTGATTAGAACTTGACCGAATTAATTGTGTTGGACCCTAATTTGATTTTAATTGACCTAATTAAGCTAGGATGGTTTCAGATATAACCCTAATTACTTATATCCCAACTTGATTAAATCTAAATTAAGTTTTGAAATAATTCTAAACAAGTGATCTAACTAAATTGAGGATTAATTGAATGATAAATGATGAATTTATGATTAGTCATTGCAAAGATTAATGCATCGATATTGATGCAAAGGATTTTGATGGATTGTAGACTTGGATTTGTGAGTTGAATTAAAAACCTTACCTATACTTTTGTGGATTCATAAAAACCTTACTTATATTTTTGTGCATGTTTAGGAATGTTACTTATACTCTTGTGGATATGTAAGCTCTTTACTTGTGCTTTTATAAGATGCACATGTTTTTTTGCATATATTTTAGCAGCACGCATCATAATTTTATATTTATCATTTTATTGGTATATTTTGACTATGCATATATATGACTTATATTTTATTTGTGGTAGCATGATTTCAGGATATATATAGATATGGCATATTTTATATTATGATAGGGTGGTTTGATGATGTTGTTAATATGGGTTTCAAATGTTGAAAGATCTGATAGAATTACTGAATGAAAAGGCATATGAACACGATGATGTTAGTGGAGCGGCATAGGTGCAACCAAGCTGATGGCTGATGGCATATTGTATGAATAGTACTAGTTATAGCTTAAGCTGATAGCTTATGGCACCATGTGGATAATACTAGTTTTAGTCTAAATTGATGGCTAGTGACATTATGCAAATGTAACAGTATTTGTGGCCTAAACTGATAACTAGTGGCATTGTGTAGATGTCACACTAATTGCAGCTTAAGTTATGGCTAGTGGCACCATGCAAATGTCACACTAGTTGCAACTTAAGTTGATAACTAGATTTGGCACCATGTAGAAGTAGTTTGGGCTTAGAGTGATGGCCAAATTAGGTTTATAACACTTGGCATAGATTATCTGATATGAAAGTTATTTAGCCTAATGCCATGGTTGATAAATGCTATTAATAATCTTTCTTATAACGTGAGGATATATAGTTATGCAGCATGATTTATTATATTATATATTATTTTAGTATTATGTAAATATTTTACTATATCCATATTTGTATATGTAAGGATTCTTACTGAGTTGTGAGCTTATATCATATTTGTTTATAGTGCCTGAGGAGTTAATTACTAATCAAGATTTGGGATTGACGAAGAGGAAGACCTTGAAGATAGATTTGATTGTAAGTTGGTAATCATACAAACAATTTAATACTTTTGAGGATAATGAAATATATGTTATTTGATATTATGATCTGAGTTGTATATATTAAGGATGAATAAGCCGTGTATGGCCTTAAGGTCACACTCTAAAAGTATACAGCCATGGAAAAATCTTGCTGCTCCGAGTGAATTGTAGCAAGAGTTGCACCGCGTCTGGCAATTGGCATGTGGCGCACTACAAGAAAATTATGAAATAGCGACACAACTTAGTGACGCAAATATTCATCGCAAAAAATGATAAAATTGCGACAATTGCAACCCACGAAATCTGCAATGCCATTTAGCAACACAATAAATCAGTCGCTAAATAGTGATGCATTTAGCGACTCTAAAAAAATTTCATCGCTAAATAGCGACTCTATTAGCGACTCATAAAAATATATCGCTAAATAACAACTCATTTTGATGAGTCGCTATTTAGTGACACATAACTGTGCATCGCTATTTAGCGATGCAGAATTGCGTCACTAAATAGCGACATAGATTTGCGTCACTAAATAGCGATGCATTTTAAGCGACGTATTAAAATGCGTCGCTAAATGGCAACATATTAGATGAGTCGCTATTTAGCGATGCACAATTATGCGTCACTAGATAGCAATGTATTAAAATGCGTCGCTAAATAGCAACTCAAAGTTATGCGTCACTATTTAGCGATGCATTAGCGACGCATAACCGTGTGTTGCTAAATAGCGATGCATTTTGATGTGTCGCTAAATAGGGTTTTAGGGTTTTAGGATTTAGGGTGTTTAGGGTTCAGGGTTCAGGGGTTCAGGGTTTAAGGGTTCAAGGGTTCAGGGTTTAAGGATTCAAGGGTTCAAGGTTTAAGGGTTCAGGGATTCAGGGTTCAGGGATTAAGGGTTTCAAGGTTTCAGGGGTTTAGGGTTTGAGCTAAGTTTTAGGGTTTTAGGGTTTAATATTAGGGTTTAGGTTTAGGGTTTAGGGTTTAATATTAGGGTTTATGGTTTAAGGGTTTAGGGTGTTAGGGTTTTAGGGTTCTAGGGGTTTTAGGGTTTAATTAGGGGTTTAAGGATAAGGGTTTTAGGTTTTAGGGTTTTAGGGGTTTAGGGTTTAGGGTTTAGAGTTTTTTTTGGGTTTTTAGGAATTTTAGGGTTTAGGGTTTAGGTTTTAGGGTTTAGGGTTTTAGGGTTTTATGTATTTAGGGTTTAGGGTTTAGGGTTTTAGGGTTTAGGGTTTTTAGGGTTTAGGTTGCATTCTTCGCACAAACCATGGATCAGACTGAAGGCAGCGTCGGTCTTGGGTACGACCTTGTAGTCGGCTACCCGGGCATACTATGGGACTGTCGGTGCGCACCGTTCTGTAGGACGGACCGGTCGGCCCAGCCCAATGTTCAACTATGAGCTTTTTAACTACAACTTAAATATACGCTATTAGAGCTGGAATTGCCATGGCTGCTGGCACCAGACTTGCCCTGCAATGGATCCTCATTAAGGGATTTAGATTGTACTCATTCCAATTATCAGACTTGAAGAGCTGGCCGATATTGTTATTTATTGTCACTACCTTCCCGTGTCAGGATTGGGTAATTTGCACGCCTGCTGCCTTCCTTAGATGTGGTAGCCGTTTCTTAGGCTCCCTCTTCGGAATTGAACCCTAATTCTTCATCACCCGTCACCATCATGGTAGGCCCCTATCCATCTCCAGATTCGAGGAAAGACGGGAGCGGCACAAGGCCAAGACCGACCCCTCGGTCGGCCACCAAAGAGATAACCCACGATAAGAAATCAAAGCGCCACCGAGGGCGGAGGAGGGGAGCAAGGGGCAGGAGCATCGCCCTCGAAAGGTTTCCGAAGGAAGTGGATATGTAACATCGCGGCCACCCATGTCATATCGGGGGCTCCAGCGAAACGAGCGGCATAGATTATAATACATCAATATATAAAATTATCACTATATAATATTAATTATTATACACTATAATAATTAATATATAAAATTAATATTATATAATATTTGTTGAGGGGTAAAATCGTCGTTGCATTAATAATCGTAAAAGGGGTTAGTATCAACCTTGACTCCCACTTGTGCAATACCTGCTAGAGATGAATCAACCTCAGTGGATTGGGGCGCCTTAGCCCCTCAGCGAGCCAAGGATTCCCAAGGCGTAGATCACATCTCTCGCCTCAGCCGAGCTATGACGTCTCTCTTGGCCTCAGCCGAGTTATAACATCTCTCTCGGCCTCTGCCGAGCTATCCCCATCTCTCTTGGCCTTAGCCGAGCTATCCCGGTCTCTCGGCCTCAGCTGAGCTATTCCCATCTCTCGGCCTCAGCCGAGTTGTTCCTATCACTCGGCCTCAGCTGAGCCATTCCTATCCATTGTGCCTCGCCAGCCGAGCTATCCGTGCTCCGACCAGACCAGAGCACTCAAGCACCTCTGCAGAATCCGACGCAGGAGAGTTTAAACAAAAGTCATACCCGAGAGTGGCCTAGAGCCCTGGAGCCTACACCGTCTCCGAATCTCAAGACATCAACCAGCTCTCTCAGCCATCGATCTTCTAACTAACAAGATATGAATCTTACTGACCTCATCACAAACTGGATTCGAATCCTAACGGCTTTCGGACCCACGATGCCCCTAAGGAATCAGGTGATCCTCTATAAATAGAACCGTCTCCCGACTTCTCAGATATGTGCACTTGCTTACTAGCCCACTCTCCTTCCATCTCTGCTCACCCCGTTCCGCCATTAACACTATGCTCGGAGCTCTCTAAAGGCCACCCCTGGAGAGACTCTTCAGCGAGAGCCTTCTCCTCACATTTGTTGATTTCCAATCCCCGTTGACTTGAGCGTCGGAGGGTCTTCTGCGGAGGGCCACCCCCAACGCCTCTCGCGTGAGGACTGTTTTGCAAGTCCACCCAGGAGGGAGCCCATCCTGAAGCCCGCCCAATCGCACCCGAGTCGAAGGATAGATTTCAGCAGCAACAAATTGGCGCTAGAGGAAGGGCCCTCAAGTCCCATAAACTTGTGATCCAGGAGACAAGGATCTCAATTTAAAAGAGAACTCCTCCCATGGCCAATCGAAGAAAGGCTACCTCCGAAGCCCGAGGCTAGGTCGCCTCCCAAAGACCTGATCTGGTAAGCAGCGTAGCGCCACTACCACCACCAGTTGAAACTCCATCGCCATCGGCGGCCCCAGTGACCCAGGACCAGTTTGCCTTGCTGGTCCAGCAGATCCAAGCTCTGGCTCACCTGATCCAAGGGCGCTTTGAAGCCCCCCATCCGGCTGTGCCTACTCCACACCTTCCTAAGGAGAACGTGGCCCATGTTCATCCAGCGATCTCTTCTTTCGGCCCGTATGGGGTTGCAGACCCCCTCGTCGCCCTAGGGAAGCTGAGCCAACCCCCCAAGGGGTCTATGGCAAGGATCTTCCCCGATCTCGGTGGGCCCGATCCTTTCTCTGGTGTTCTCTCGTCACAACTCGACACGTCTCATTTCTCTCCTAGCCTAGCTCCTCCTGCTGTGCCTAAGGAGATCCGCCAACAACTTCGGGAGATGCGTCAGGAGTTGGATGCCGCCAAGCAAGCCCATCCGCTTCAGCATAAAGCGGAGTAGGGCATTCCCTTCTCTAAGGAGATCATGGAGGAAGTGATTTCCTCCCACGTCAAGCTGCCTGCCATCAGCCCTATCATGGATCCTCCGATCCCAACGACCACCTCAGCAGCTTCTGATCGATCATGATGTTCCACGGGGCATCAGATGCGATCCTCTGTCGCGCCTTCCCTTCTACTCTCAGGGGGTTCGCCCGAACCAGTTCAATGCCTTAAAACCAGGTTCTGTTGGTTCATTTGACGAGCTGAGCCGTCTCTTCATCAGCCAGTTCATCAGCAGTCATCGTCACTAGCGGAGATCTGACTCCCTCTCTGAGGTTAAGCAGAGAGAGGGGGAGTCCTTGAAGAAATATCTCGGCTGTTTCAATACGGCCATGCTGGAAGTGGACCACCTTAATCATGAGGTGGCCATGTCCGCCCTAGCAGGCGGAGTATTGAAGGAGAGTGACTTTTACCTGGCGTTGGAGGTCAGCTACCCTCTGAACCTCTCGATATGATGGCCCGCGACAAGTATGCCAGAGTCGAGAATCGCGGAGGGCTGCCCGCACCGAGCTGACAAGAAGAAGGAGTCCAAGGGCTCGGACAAGCACCGATCCGCCCGCCAGCGGAGCCCACCTCGCCACCAAAGGGTTCCTCCGCCGCCGCCAAGGAACCGCACCGGAGCCCGCCTAGAAGGTTCAATCGGTTTACCCTGCTCACTGCCCCAAGGGCAGAGATCCTCATGGAGATAGAGCGTCAGCTCCCTCGACCACCTCCTCTCCAAGGGAATGCGACCCGGAGAGACCCCACCAAATATTGCCGCTACCACGGGACTACGGCCACAACACTAAGGAGTGCTGGCAGCTGAAGAATGAAATCGAGAGGCTCATCCAGTGGGGCAGGCTGGACCAATTCAGGAGAACACCCGAGCCAAGGAATGGGGGCGACCGTCAGCCTGAGCCCCAGCAGCCTCCTCCTCCGAATCCTCCGTCGCCAGCCACATCAATGTGATCGAGGCGGTTGGTGATCCATCGGGCTGGCGGGATGATGAAGAAGGCTCAGCGCCAAAGAGGGCGCGGACTAATGAGCTCTCCTTCTCCGACAATGACCTCCGGGAGATACAGTTCCCGCATGATGATGCGTTGGTTGTATCCCTTAATCTGAACAATTATGATGTAGACCGAATCCTTATTGATAGTGGGAGCTCTGTCAACGTTTTGTATCTTGATGTGTTTGTGAAGATGAAACTGTTCATGGAGAATCTCTGAGCCATGGACTCCACTTTAATGGGATTCACCGGTGATGTTATTTCCCAGAGGGGGTCGTGACCTTGACGGTCCGCGCGGGCTTGGCCTTGCGTCGCCACTGTTCATACAGATTTTTTGGTGGCCAAGCTTCGGTCGCCCTACAATACAATCTTTGGGAGACCCGACCTGATGTCCCTTAGAGCCGCTGTCTCCATCCCGCATCTAGTAATGAAGTTCCCTACCGGATGGGGAGTGGGAGTAGTTCGAGGAAACCAAGCTGTAACTGGCAGTGCTTCGTTACCAGCCTTCGGTCCAAACTGCCCGAGGTTGATGAGCTGGATGCTCGGGAGGACTTTGCCGAGCAATGAGGAGAACCAGTCGAAGAGCTGGAGGAAGTACTATTGGACGAAGCTTGGCCCGACCGAACCATAAGGATCGGGTCGCTACTGAAAGGGAAGCCCCGACTGGGGCTGATTGACTTTCTCCGAAGGAATGCTGACGTCTTCGCCTGGTCTGCTTCTGATATGCTGGAATCAGCCCAAACATTCTCGTCCACCATCTTAACGTGGATGAGATGTCCCGGCCTGTGAAGCAAAAGAAAAGAAGCTTCACCCCTGAGCGACAGAAGGCAATTGAGGAAGAAGTTGACAAGTTCATCAAGGCAAATTTCATTCAGAAGGTAAATTATCCCAACTGGCTGTCAAATGTTGTCATGGTGAAGAAGTCGAATGGTAAATGGCGGATCTGCATCGACTTCACCGACCTTAATAAAGCATGCCGAAAGACAGCTTTCCTCTTCTCGGATTGACCAGCTGGTAGACGCCACTTCAAGTCACCAGATGCTGACCTTCATGGACGCATATTCGGGCTACAACCAAATCCGAATGGCGCCCGAGGATGAAGAAAAGACCGCCTTCATAACCGACCGAGGTACTTATTGTTACCGTGTCATGCCTTTTGGTCTGAAAAATGCAGGTGCTACTTACCAAAGGCTGGTTAACAAAGTCTTCAAGGAGCAAATAGTCGAAACATGGAGGTATATGTTGACGACATGCTGGTCAAAAGCAAAGAAGCATCCCAGCATATTGAGGATCTCTCTGAGAGCTTCGCTACGCTCTGAAAATATCGGATGAAGCTCAATCCAACTAAGTGTGCCTTCGGGGTCAACTCTGGGAAGTTCCTGGCTTCATGGTTTCTCAGTGGGGCATTGAGGCCAATCCGCAGAAGATTCAAGCCCTTTGGCAAATGGCACCCCAGCATTCGTCAAAGAGGTCCAGCGCCTGACTGAAGGATCGCGGCCCTCAACCGCTTTGTGGCTCGGTCGGTTGAGAGATGCCTTCCTTTCTTTAAAGCTCTCCGATCAGCCAAGAATTTCCAATGGTCCCCCAAGTGTCAGAAATCATTCGAGGACCTCAAGAGATATCTCGGCTCTCCACCCCTCCTCAGCAGTCCGAATCCGGGAGAAATGTTATTTCTGTACTTGGCAGTTTCAGAAGGCGCAGTGGGCTCAGTGTTGGTCAGAGAAGAGAACAAGACCCAAAAGCCGATCTATTATGTCAGCAAACTGCTCCGAGACGTCGAGACAAGATACACCCGGATCGAGAAGTTGGTGTTAGCCCTGATAACATCGGTTCGGAGGCTGCGACCCTATTTCCAAGCGCATTCTGTGACGGTCCTTACCGACCAACCCATCAAGGCGGTGGTCCATCGTCCGAGACATCAGGGAGAATGGCTAAGTGGGCCGTCGAGTTAAGCGAGCATGATATCCGATACCAACCTCGCCCGGCCATCAAAGCACAAGTTCTAGCTGATTTCCTCCTCGAATGTACCATCCCGAGGATGGCTCCACTCGGACTCCTCTGAGCACCCGAGATCAGATGCCCTGTGGCTGCTCCACATCGACGGTCATCTAATGCCCATGGCTCCAGTGCTGGTTTAATCCTCACCAGCCCAGAAGGGGCGACCTTCGAGTATGGCGTTCGCTTCTCCTTCCCAGCCTCCAACAATGAAGCCGAATATGAAGCTCTGCTCGCTGGACTTCGAATCGCCCGTGACCTTAAAGTGAAGAAGCTGAATGCCTTTACCGACTCTCAATTGGTAGCTGGTCATGTGCGGGGCAAATTTGAGGCCCGGAGCCGAACATGATTCGGTACCTTCAACAGGTGCGGGACTTACTTTCCCACTTCTCTGAATTTGAAGTCATTCAGATCCCAAGATCCGAGAATGCACGCGCCGACCTATTGTCTCGGCTGGCAACTACGGATCGATGGATTCCGAGCAAAAGTTTCCCCTAGAGATTCTGGAAAAGCCTAGCATCGCGGAGGCGGACCGAGTGATGCAAGTCGAGGCCGAACCATCCTGGTTCGACCCCATACTGAAGTATCTTAAAGAAGGGTCGCTCCCAGCCGACCGCAAGGAAGCAAGAAAGCTGAAATTGCAAGCCACCCACTATGTGTTGATCGACGACCAGCTGTATAAGCGGTCCTTTTCCATGCCACTACTCAAGTGCCTTCGCCCATCTGAAGCTGATTATGCTCTCGGAAGGTACATGAGGGAATTTGCGGCAACCATCTGGGGAGCCGGTCCTTATGCCACAAGGTGCTGCGCCAGGGGTACTATTGGCCCACCATGCAAAAGGATGCTGACGATCTCGTCCGAGCTTGTGACCCATGTCAGAGACATTCCAACATCCAGAGGCTCCCCTCCGCCAGTTTGGTCCCTATTTCCTCCGCTTGGCCCTTTGCTAAGTGGGGGATGGATATTCTTGGCCCTTTTTCCTCGCCACTGGACAGAGAAAATTCTTGTTTGTCGCCATTGACTACTTCACCAAGTGGGTGGAGGCCGAGGCCGTTGCCCAAATAACCGAAGCTCGGGCCAGGGACTTCGTATGGAGATCCATTATTTGTCGCTTCGGCCTTCCGCATACTATTATCACCGACAATGGCAAGCAGTTGACAACCCAAAGTTTCGAGGTTTCTGCGAGGAGCATGGAATCTGCCACCGCCTTACATCGGTAGGGCATCCGCAAGCCAACGGAGAAGCCGAAGTAACTAATCGGACCCTGCTTCAAGGGATCAAGGCTCGGCTTACCAGAGCCCGAGGCAAATGGGCGGATGAACTTCACCATGTCTATGGGCCTACCGCACCACCCAGAGAATCCCACCGCGAGACCCCATTCGGATGGCCTTCGGCACGGAAGCCATCATCCCTATGGAGATAAGGCTTCCTTCTCCGCGAGTGGAAAGCTACTCGGAGGAGGCTAACGACGAGCAGCTCCGCACCAATCTCGACCTGGTGGAAGAAATCAGAGAGAAAGCTCGGATCAGGGTTGCTGCATACCAGCAAAGAGTGGCTCGCTATCACGCCTCCCAGAGTCAAAGGAAAATCCTTCTCACCCGGTGATCTCGTCTTCGGAAAGCATCTGTCTCCAAACCTACTAGAACAAGGAAAGCTGTCTCCAAATTGGGAAGGCCCCTATCAAGTGGCGGAAGTCATCGGACCTGGCACCTACAAGCTCCAGGATCTGAGCGGAAAATCTATTCCCCGGACGTGGAATTCGGATAATCTCTGTATATATCATCAGTAGGGTACGCTTTCTACAGCTTGCCTTCATTTACAGTATTGGCATCTTATTTCTATGATTCGTGACATGATCGCTGCAATCATTTCTCCAAAAAGTTATAATGAAAAATAGATGCTGATTACCAATTCTCGATACGACCGAACTATCTTCTTGAACAGGAAATCTCCGTACCTCGGCTGGGCCGAGTCCTATTCAACAAAGACTCGGTATGGCCGAGCACTCCCGGTACGCCCGGGGGCCAAGCTAAATCTTCGTACCTCGGCAAGGCCGAGTCCTATTCAATAAAGACTCGGTATGGCCGAGCACTCCCGGTATGCCCGGGGGCCAAGCTAAATCTTCGTACCTCGGCAAGGCCGAGTCCTATTCAACAAAGACTCGGTATGGTCAAGCACTCCCAATACGGCTGGGGGCCAAGTGATCTCCAAAACTCCATCCGGATTTGGGCAGCTTACAAGCCCTGGCCGGACCAAGTGATCTCCAAAACTCCATCCGGATTCGGGCAGCTTACAAGCCCTGATCGGACCGAAGAACGAAGAAAACTTTGACCAGATTCGGGCAGCTTACTAGCCCCGGTCGGTACCGAAGAATAAAAGCCTCGACCAAAGCTGAAGAGCGTCACTTATCAAAAATCTCGGCCAAGGCCGAGTGATAAGAACAAACATTTGGATATAACAGTGGACACAAAAGTTACAAAAATCCTCTTTTTATTCATCACAAAAAGGGAAAAAAGAAAGAAAAAGATACATAAGCCCTCACTGGGGCATATCATCTTTTCCGGGAGCCACCGAGCCCTCCCCACGCCGAGCTAACTCGGCGATCTGTTGTCGGGGGATGCTACTTCCCCCTCCAGTCGGCCATTGGCACGACGAAGGAGCTCGACCTCCCTCATAGAAACGGCCAGATATTGTTCGGTCGCTCTCTGAAGTCGCTCATGATCCGCAAACATTGACGCCAGGACCTCCCATCAACAGTTACCATAACACGGTTCCCCTGGGACCCCTCACGGCCATTAGCGCCGCTGTTCGGCGCCACAGTTGATCGCCCATCACCTTCAGACACCATCTCAGAACCCAGGAATTCTTAGGAGATCGGCTAAAAAGATGACTAACAGAGGCATCCTTCTTATCCGTATTTAAACCGCTCCTGATGAATATTTCAATCGTTCAAGCCATTAATCTCAGCCCATGGAAAATCGCCATGCGTCACCACCTCAGTGGGCGCTCGCAGGAAATGAAAGTTCCGCCCCTCGTCGAAGATGATCATTAATAACGTTGAGGTGCTCAAGGAGCTCCCTTCTCAGAACTAGACTCCCTCCGATATGCCGGACCATTTTCGAAGTAAATATCCTCGAAAGTCTTCCAGACTTCCTCAAATCAGGCATCCTCAAAAAACGCAGAGGAAAGAGTGTATCAGTGGCCAACACTGGAGCAACATGGCTCGCCCTCTTCGAGAGTGACCGATTTACAGGCTTCAGACCCCTTCCATCGCTTGAGTAGCCCCCATCCTCTTTGGCCGTCTGCGCCTGAATCCACAGTTGCAGTAAGGACCAAGTAAACTATCAAAAATCCTTGGCAACAACCAAATGATATTCTGAAGTCTCGCCAATGATCGAGCGATATTCTGAAACCTCGGCGACAACCGAGCGATATTCTGAAGCCTCGGCAACAACCGAGTGATATTCTGAAGTCTCGGCAACGACCGAGCGATATTCCGAATCTTCGGCAACAACCGAGTGATATTCTGAAGTCTCGGCAACGACCGAGCGATATTCTGAAGCCTTGGCTACAACCGAGTGATTATCTGAAACCTCGGCCAAGTCAAATGGCATACTCTTAAAAAGTTATCTAAAGCTCCGGTCTAGACGAGTAATCTTTCAAACTCTCTGACGCAACTAAGACGTCCTATGATACTTCGGCAGAAGTAAGCAACCTCCTTCTACTCAACCGTAAAGATATACGAGCTATCTTTTTTCGAAGAAATACTTGCTTTGTTCTACAAACAGGATCATGCTTGCCGCATGAGTCCCCGGGACCGCCCAGGTCCACCTCTGACCCGAACAGGGACAAATGCTTTCCTCCACTGAGGACCGAACATTGGTCTTAGCAAAAACAAGGTAGCAAGAACGCTGCCGAAATATGCTATGACACAAAAACATGATATGGGAGTAGTAACTCTCAAACACAATCACATCAAAAAAGAAGCAGGTGCTAAAAGAAGAAAGAATAAAAGCTTCTTTATTTCTTCATCAATGAAAAGAGTTACAACCTCCAAAGAGGCGTTACAAGTGCATCATGGCATAGGAAATAAAAATAAGTAAATAGCTCGGCCGGACTGCTTCAGTCAGCTTCAGTTAATAATGATGTTTCGGCATCTGATCTGAGTAGTCAGACAATCCAGTCAGCTCACCCTGAACCACTGGTTAGGGCCAGGCTAGCCTCCCACAGGTCCTTCAGATGAACCAAGAGATCCAAGAACAGAAGGAAGACCCGTGGATGCTGATGCTGAGGAGGTATTCCCCCTGGTGGAATGCTGGACTGCTAGATGCTGTCCGACCGTGAAAAATAGAGGACAAGCAGACTAACACTGCTCTCAACTCCCTCTTTACGGGCAAAAGATCCCCTAGCCGGACGAGCTAAGAGACCCAGCCCGAGGGAGAACAAAAAGTTCTTTCTTACCATGGGGATATGCATACTTTGCATCTCCGATGGTCCCCATGGCAAGTGGCAAAGGACACATAGAGAGCGCATACGTGTGCTCTCCATATGGTCTCTACAGACCTTTCATGCGCTCTCCATATGATCTCCGAAACTCCTCTCTTGAGGACGGGCTGCTCTTCAGCAGCTCCTTCATCACCCCAGCTATCCGGGGGAACTCGACTTGCAAAAGGAGATCTCAGTCTCTCCACTCTCAACCTCATATACATAGACATCATGAGAGCTTTCACAGGAGAACAAAGTCCTGAGAGATAGCCTAACATGGCTTTTCTCCCCAATTTATAGGCAAATAAGCCCCAAAATTTGAAACAGCATACCCCGTTGTCATGTGGGAGGGCAGAGGAAAAGAATTATTTCCCGGAGCGTGCCAAATGCGTTTCCCAAGCCATGATGAAAGGCAAGAGATCTCCCCCTAATCTCGAATCAAAAACCTTAAATGCATGAGATCGGCTGCAGGTCGTTGAGATATGGGCAGGCCTGAGAAATCCCCTCTGAAAATGATGCCATCCAATGGTGATCGATTGCTTGTCACGTACACTAAAAGACCTGCATTGGAAAAGACCAACGGAGTAAATGCCTCTGACAAGGGTGAAATACTCTCCAACAAAGCCACTTCGTATACCTCGGCTGAAGACATACCCATTTCTCCACTTCGGGCAAGCCGAACTATCTAACCTCGCCTCTAACCAGGATACCCCTGCGATTCTCGACCATTTCTAGTCGAGCTATCCAATACTTCAGCGGAAAAAATTTCCTTACCCATTCCGAGCGGGACTGAAACTATGTTCCTCGGCGACACCAAACCATTCTATGCCTCGACCGAGCATGCCGATTCTCTACTTTGGATAAATCGGATAATGCTTATATCTCGGCCTCGACTGAAACGCTTATTCTAGCCCGAGTTCAACCGACCTAAGAGCGCGAATGAACTATAATTCGTTCGCAGTCGGAAGAAAGCTTAAGGTAAAAGATCAGCCAGAAAGACAAACAAATAGAGGTGAAAAACTCGTTCATCAAAAATTTTGATCAGACTACAAATCCGAAAAGCAAAAAATACACAGGCAACCCTCAAGGATCAGGGGTTGGATCAGTCCCAGCGGTATCCTCAGCAACATTCGGGGAAGCTTGGCTCGTTTCGCCCACTTCAAAAGTCGTCGTTCCTTCGGCGGCGAGCTTGGAGTATCCCTCAGGAGCCGCGGCATCACTAGAGCCCAAAATTGCATCAAGATCGACGTCTGAGATATTTTTGTACTCGACTTCTTCAGTCCCCAGGATACAGGCCTCAAAGGGTTCAACATCCAAAAAGGAGAGGTCCCACTCCGGATGCTCCCGAGATATTCTGGTTTGGACCTCCTCTGCGCCAAGCTGAAAAGCCTCGGCACAAGTCGCATCTTGTTTGCCCTGAAGTATGGAGAGATGCCTTTCAGCCTCGACAACTTGGCTCCGGAATGAGACGATTTGCTCCTCAGTCTCGGCGACCCACCCTTCAAGCTCCAAGCTTCTCCGATGACTCAACACCAATTCTTCTTGCAGGCTTTCTAATTGACCTTGGCCCTCGAGCCTCGCCTTCTCCATCTGCAAATATAGGGTTAGCCGATGCAACAGTGAGCCGATGGGAAGATTAAAAAGACGATATCGTAGCTCCTCCTCCTGCCGAGCTAATCTCCTGGTTAATTCCTCGATCTCGCCGAAGGCCCTCAGCTTGTCGGCCTTAACCAGCTTGATCCTGTCCTTGAGGTCGTTGATCTTCGACTGCCTGCTGTTGGCTTCTTCATTGGACTGGGAGAGCTCGTTATCAAGCTGGGCCATTTTTTCCTAATACCATCTGATCCTGTCATCCCTAGCAACAATGCAATGATTTAGCTGCTGGACCTTCTCCTCCGACTCGCCAAGCATTCTGTTCAGGTGATTCTTCTCGGCAGCTTCTCTCCCCAACCTGTCTCGACTTTCGTCGAGCTACTTCCTAGCTGTTTCCATTTCTTCGGCATATCTTGATGTGACCCGTGATAACTCCAAGCATACTTCGTCATACCTCGCCCAAATCCCATGCAGCTCCTTAACTTCGAGCCTTAATCTGGATACGTCATCGAGGGTGGCTTGATGCAATCCCCTCACCCTTGCCAAGTTCTTGTTGGCGGTGTCCAGGACTCGCTCAAATTTGTCAGACGCCTTTGTTCGCAATCGGAGCTTGGTACTAACTCTCTTGGCCTGGACGCTGGCCCCTGTCGCCAGGCTCAAACGCCAGCACAGTGCCCTATTCATCAAAGTGTTCTGCGAAACAAAACCTAAATAAGAAAGCGTGATCAAGTTAACTAGAAAACACCCATTACTCTAGAATAGCAACTCACCCGGGAGGTGTAAGACTTAGCTAGCTCCATGAGGGTGGAATTGTTGATCTCAAGGAGAAGATGAACATCCTTCGCCACATTCCGCTGACCGAATGCGGCGTCGATAAGGTCCAAGTCCACAAACTCGTTCATCAAGGGGCCCGCGCACGGATACAATGCCAACCTCATCAAAGCAGAGAACGCCTCCTCGATAGCTGGGTCCAAACTGCCAGGCTGCCCATCTAAGGGATCAGTCCGGGCAATCTCAGACTAAGAAACCTGCAATCTCCTGGCCTCCTTCAGCAAAAGTCTGGCCTGCGATTCCTTGGATATCTCGGCCAGCCTAGGCCTCAATGTTCCCGAGGCTTCAGTGGGAGAAGCTTCAGCTGAAAGGTCATCATCCTGTCCTCCTTCTTCACCCAGAGGTCCTTCTTCAATCATCGGCGCTGCCCATCCCCCGCAGGCTCCACCAAAGCTTCAACATGTTCACCCGCTCCTCTAGCCTCCTTAGGAGGAAGCTCTCCAGCAAGAAACTCCTCCCGAGCTTTCGTTACCATTGGCCCAACGTCGCCGCCCTCTCATCCCTCCGAAGGAGGCCCTTCAATGATAGGCTCACCCTGAACTTCCAATGGAGCCTCGTCCGGGCTATCCACTATCTCCACCACCAAAGGATAAGGGATCTCGGCCACCCTCTATGGGTCCTCCTCCGCTCTCTGCTCCTCCATCATGACTATTGCTCCCTCCTCCAACTGAGGGGACCCCTCTCTCACTGCCGGCTCCCCCGCATCCTCTTTTTTTGATGGTAAAGAGTGCGGGCTGTCCCTGACTCGCCCAGCCTTCGGCGAGTGCTCTCCAGAAAGACAAACCTTCTTCTCAGGCTTACATCTTTCTGTACTACCAGCCTCTCTCGGGCGCTTGCCCAACTCTTTCTTTATGCGGCCCTCCAGCGCAGATCTCTTGGCTGCAAGTGCAGTAGGTGAACAATTAGACTGAGATATACTCGCTCGAATGAAATCAATGGAAGGGAGAAAGAAAAAGACTTACCTTGCATGTCGACGGGGCTAAATCCAACGGCAAAAAGAGCCTTCTCCGATAGTAAGACATTGGCTAAGAACACTCGTCCGTCAATAAGGACCCCTAGCTCCTCCTTCTCCCATTCGGATAGGGCTGGATGTGCTTCCATATCCCTAATAGGGTTTTCCCATCCCCGTGGGAAGCTGGAACCGATGTTCCCTTCGGCGATAAAGAATCAAACCTTCCATTCCTTTATGGACGATAGATTATCCATGATCGTCCTGAATGACTTCCGAGGTCTGATATAGGACCACTCCGAGCTCCTCCCGAATATCAGATGGTAACAAACATGGAACAGGGACAGAGTTGTTGTTACCTGAACCCGGTTACACATCGAGATAAACCCGATGATACTCCGCCAGCTATTAGGAGCCACCATTATCGAGCAGATGTTATAGAACCTCATGATCTCTTTCACTAAGGGGTGAAGGGGAAATCGGAGGCCTGCCTTCAGGCTATCTTCGTAAAGAAAGATCCTGCCCTCCAGCTCTTGCGAGACCCTATGCTCGGGCTTCGGCAGCCGTAAAATGATATCCGAGGGAATGCCATACTTCTAGCGTATTCTCCCCAAATCCTCGGCAACAATCTCTGAGACCAGGTCGCTAGGCCTCACCATGCTATTGGTTGAAAGAAACACCGAGCGACGTTGCAAAGGAAGTAGGGGAACAAGATTCTCCAAGAAGGAACGAAAGGGTGCTGCGAATGGGAATGGCGCTGTTTCGACTTTACTTTTCCCCAAAGGAAACCACCTCAAAGAGAAGATAAAGCGTCTTGATCAGAATGCCCGAAACCGCCGTTGCAAGCGCCGTGAAAACCGGGATTTGCTATGTGGCACTTCCCCAACTGTTGCCCATAGGAAGCGACAGATCCGTCTCGTAAAGGTAAGGTGGCCGTGCAGCATTAATTAGGGCATCATTACGCAGGTTATCAAATCCAAATCCATTCAGATTGTGCCACCTAGAGTTATACTCCCTACGCCCGAACCTACGCTTCAAACTAGGGAGTGGGGGGCATCTGTTGAGGGATAAAATCGTCGTTGCATTAATAATCGTGCAAGGGGTTAATATCAACCCTGACTCCCACTTGTTGTGCGATACCCGCTAGAGATGAATCAGCCTTAGTGGATTGGGGCGCCTTAGCCCCTCAGCGAGCCAAGGATTTCCAAGGCGCGAATCACATCTCTCGGCCTCAGTCGAGCTATGACGTCTCTCTCGGCCTCAGCCGAGTTATAACATCTCTCTCGGCCTCAGCCGAGCTATTCCTGTCTCTCAGCCTCAGCTGAGCTATCCCGGTCTCTCGGCCTCAGCCGAGCTATTCCCATCTCTCGGCCTCAGCCGAGTTGTTCCTATCACTCAGCCTCAGCCAAGCCATTCCTATCCATTATGCCTCGCCAGCCGAGCTATCCGTGCCCCAACCAAACTAGGGCACTCAAGCACCTCTGTGAAATCCGGTGCGGGAGAGTTTAAATAAAAATCATACCCGATAGTGGCCTAGAGCCCTGGAGCCTACACCATCTCCGAATCTCAAGACATCAACAAGCTCTCCTAGCCATCGATCTTCTAACTAACAAGATACGAATCTTACTGACCTCATAACAAACTGGATTCGAATCCTAACGGCTTTCGGACCCACGACGCCCCCAAGGAATCAGATGATCCTCTATAAATAGAACTGTCTCTCGACTTCTCAGGTATGCGCACTTGCTTACTGGCCTACTCTCCTTTCACCTCTGCTCACCCCTTTCCTCCATTAACACTCTGCTCGGAGCTCTCGAAAGGCCACCCCTGGAGAGACTCTTCAGCGAGAGCCTTCTCCCCACATTTGTTGATTGCCGATCCCCGCTGACTTGAGCGTCGAAGGGTCTTCCATGGAGGGTCACCCCTAATGTCTCTGCGTGAGGACTGTTTTGTAGGTCCGCCCAAGAGGGAGCCCATCCTGAAGCCTGCCCGATCGTGCCCGAGTCGGAGGATAGAGCAGCAACAATATTAATATTTAGCGATGCATAAATGCATCGCTATTTAGCGATGCACAGAATGCGTTGCTAAATAGCGACGCATTTTCTATGCATCGCTATATTCCTGCCATATCCGGCCTTACCTCGCCAAATTAGCGATGCGTACATGCATTGCTAATTAGTGATGCATAGAGTTTGCGTAGCTAAATAGTGATGCAAATTGTATGCATCGCTATTTAGCGACACATTTACGCGTCACTAATTAGCGACGGATTAGCGACACCATGTAGGCGTTGCTAATCCTCTTTTATAAAAACCCACCCCATCCCTAATCTCTCTCCCTCCCTCTTCCTCCCTCCCTCTTCCCCACCTTCGGCGGCGCCCCTGCCCTCTCTCCCTCCCTCCCTCTTCCCCACCTTCGGCAACCCTTTGGCACCCCGATCTCCTTGGCGGCCTCCTCCATCATGTAAAACCCCTCCTCCCCCCTCCACCTCCCCCTCTATCTGGCCGGTCATGGGTAGGTCGTCGTGGCCACGGCCATGGCCTGGCAGCTGGCTATGGCCAAGCGGCCAGGCCGCCTGGTGCCTAGCCACATGGCCAGGTCACCCTGTTTTAATTTTTATTGATGAACCATTTGTAAATTTAAATAGATATGAAGAAACATTTATGTAAGAACCAAATCTAGATGCACAATAATTTTATGATATGCTACGTGCTGCAAATCAAGAATTGTATCCTGATTGTGAGAGTCATTCCTAGTTGTCTATGACTGCTCGATTGTTGAATATTAAGGCAGAACATCGATTATTAGAAAAGGCATTCAATGATGTAGCTAGGTTAATGAAAGAAGTTTTGCAAATAATAATGTTATAGCAGATAGTTTTTACTTAATGAAGAAGTTGTTGCGTAGCCTTGGGCTCTCAGTTAATAAGATCGATTGTTGCTTGAACAATTGTATGATATATTGGGATGAAGACTCGGAGCTGAGATGTTGTAAGATTTGTGGGCAATCGAGGTACGCCAGCGATGAAGGGGAAACTAGTACAAATAGGAGAAAAAGTATGCCTTATAAGAGGATGCATTACTTTCCTCTTACTCCATGCCTGTAGAGATTATACAGATCTGAGGCTACAGCTGCTGATAAGATGGCATGCCGAATATGAATCTAAAGAAGATGAAATGCGGCATCCATCAGATTCAAAAGATTGAAGCATTTCAATGAAAATCATTCTGATTTCACCGAAGATATAAGGAATGTGAGATTAGGTCTTTGTACCAATGGCTTCCAACCATTTGGTCAAGCAGGACAACATTATTCATGTTGGCCCATGATACTAAATGTATATAACTTTCCTCCATGGAATTGCATGAAAGATACTACAATGTTTTTGACAGTTTTGGCTTCAAAACTATCAAATTCTAAGGAAAAGATTGATGTTTTCTTGCAACCATTGGTGGTCAAATTGAAAATGTTGTGGGAAACAAGAGTCATAGCCTATGACATTTCTATGAAACAAAATTTCATCATGAGAGCTGCTTTGATATGGACAATTAGTGACTTCTCGGCATATGCAATATTGTTTGGTTGGAGCATTGTTGGGCATCTGGCATGCCCTCATTGCATGTATAATTCAGATGCATTACATTGCAGAAGAGTGGTAAGCAGTCATGGTTTGATAATCATAGAAAGTTCTTGCCTCCAAATCATCCTTATAGGCAGAACTTGATCATCTTCCGGAAGAACAAAGCAGTCACAAAATTTGCTGAACCGGTTACGTTTGGCACAGATATATTTGATACTATAGAGCATTTGGGGTTGAGGTATGCTTGGGAACCAGATGCAAATAAAATAAATGGCTATATATGTAAAGAACATAACTGAAAGGAGCGAAGTATTTTTTGGGATTTGCCGTATTGGAGCACAAATCTCATCCGGCACAACTTGGATGTTATGCATATTGAGAAAAAATTCTTTGATAACATATTTAACACGGTGCTAAACATCCCGGAAAAAATCAAAGACACCGCAAAGTCAAGAGAAGAACTTAATCAGTATTGCAGAAGAGCTGATTTGAGAAGGAATACCGACGACCTATCCTAAAGCCTATTACACTCTTGACAAAAATTCATGAGAAGTTTTATGTAACTGGGTTAGAGGGTTAAAATTTTCAGATGGTTATACTTCAAATATCGGTAGGTGTGTGGACATGCATAAGCTCAAGTTGTTTTGCATGAAGAGTCATGACTACCATATTTTTATGCAACAGTTATTGCCTATAGCTTTTCGTGAGTTGCTTTCGTACCATGTGTGGAAGGCATTGACCGAGCTTAGCTTATTCTTCAAGGAGTTATCTGCCACAGTCATTACTCTGCATCCATGGCAAGGCTTGAGGATGAAATTTTAATTATTTTATGTAAGCTGGAACGAATATTTTCTTCAAGTTTTTGACTCAAGGAAGCATTTACCTGTTCACTTGCCATACGAAGCGAGTATAGCTGGTCCCTTGCAGTATCGCTAGATGTATCCTTTCGAGAGGTAATATATTAATAATCAGTAGTACATATTGACATTTCAAATATTATTTCATTGTAAGAAAGTTGGTTTATTTTATTTCTTACCTTTATATATAGGTACCTTAAGAAGTTAAAAAATAATGTGTGTAATAAGGCAAGGGTTGAAGGTTCTATATGCAATGCACACTTGGTTGAAGAAGTTTCAGCTTTTGCCTCTCATTACTTTGAGGGTCACGTCCACAGGAGGAGCCAAAATCTTGGTCGTAATAATGACGTATGTGTGGATGAAGAGAACCTAATGACGGTAGAATATCATTTTTAAAGGTATCGACCATTCATTTGGAAGGCAGAAGTCAAGAGATTTGAACGATGTAGAGTATAATGCACACATTATTACATCCTAATGAACTGTAGAGAAGTCGATCCATACATTGAGTATATACTTCAATGCTTTATTAGAACTTCTACTTTAAATTATAATATACACACTATTTAATTGCTAATATAAGTTTTAATTGTTATCATCCCTTAAGGATGTATTGTGATAGACAACGGCAGATGAATCCCAACATCAGTCAAATTGCCATTGGGCAGAAGTTAGAAACGGAGTTTGCTTACTGGTTTTATGAATATGTGAGTAGTATCACTCAATCAATTTCAATAATGGCTTTTATTTTTTGAATTGGTTGTGAATAGCTTATTAATTTATAGGTAAACGGTCCAGTTTACAACCGATATTTTTATTAAATCTCTAGCGCAATGGCCATTGAAGACCGTAACAACCTCTACTGGCTATTTTGTTAATGGTACAAATTTCAGATTGAACGACTAGTATCTTCAAGAAGCACGCAGAACTAGAGCATCTGTATTAAAGAGAAAGTGTTGGAGCAAATATGCATAATTATTATGGAAAGTTAGTAGAGGTGGTTAAAGTTGAATATCCCGATTGGCCTATAAAATGAACTATATTATTTTATTGCGATTAGTTTGATACGACAGTTCCTGTGGGTAAAAGGGTTCATAACGACTACAATCTAGTTGAAGTCAACCATCAACGAAGATTGCAGAAATATGAACCATTCATCCTTGCATCTCAAGCTCAGCAAGTGTTTTACTGCGGATATCCAAGTTTGTGCAACGACAAGCAAGATTGATGGGCTATTTCTAAAATCGTCCCACGTTCAGCAATCATATTAGATGAGAGTTTATCAAGTAATCAACTAAGTGCTCTGCATTTCAAGAGGATGAGATGAAAATGCATGCAATTGAGGATGACACAAGGGCTCCTGAAATATCAGTTAGAGATCTAAATGGTGATGTCCAAGAAATTGAGGATGCAAATGTTCAGTTTCCTCCCGATGATAATGACACTAAATCACAGTCTGATATGGCATCGGATGTTGAACCAATATTTGATGAAACAAATGACACTGATTAAACATAAAGATTTATTCAATTTCAATTTATTTTTATAAGTGTTAAATTTTTACATATTCAATCATTATTCGTAATTATATTGCATAAATCTTTAGAATTTTCAGTATGACGAGCTGAGATAGATCTACCGCTAATGGACAGAGCGAGCAGGGAAATATCCCTACCGCATCAGATCACATGAGCATTGGAGATAGAGTGTTCAAATCTATAGCCTTCGAGTCTCATAGCCGATCGGAACAGACCTCTAAGAGTTCTTCTACGCCGGCCGCATCATACTTTGATTGGATGTTGATGGGCTATAAGTATATACTAATTGTAAATATATGTTTATTTTTAAGTCAATTACATATAAACATGCATTTTTTTAACAACTTTATTGAGCAGCATACTGTATCAAGCCGGATCAGCTCTATATTTCAGAGGTGTGCTGATCCCAGTAGCTACGATTGGCACCATATATCTGCGGCCATAAGGGAGTTTTATTTTTTAGAGTTTCAAGTAAACTTATTAAATATAATTTATCACTGATATAAATTTTTTTAATCTTAATATATTCTTAAACTAATTATTTATTTCAATGCAAAAAAGTTTACATGGGATCCTACCATCCATAATGTCGTTAGGGCAGCATATATTTGGTTTTACGGCATGCCGATACTCTGACATACTTTATTATTGGAGGAGATTGGATGAGCATCCTGTGCATGTACCGAAGGGTATTTGGCACGATTGGCAGCAGGTGTGGCAGTTTGAGGCCTGGTAAAGGAGGTCCACATCAACCACCATGAACCGTCAATCCGAGAAGGGCAATTGTGGCACAGGTCTCTCCTGCCATACTGCGGGGTTCATTTCGATTCAGGAGCACAGACACCATATGATAAAAAAATATAAATAATTTAATTACTAATTTAGTCATTTGTAAATACTTATATTTATATCATTTTTTCTGCTTTTGTAGTCTGAGCAGAAGGTCGGAGATCCTGGTGAGTTCGCCTATTGGCGACACACATCAGGAAGGACGGTTCGTTGATCGATGCACGATCACAGAAGGTTGTGGTAAGAAATTAGCTTTGTATTGTATCTGTTTAATTTCTAAAATTTTATTCAGTTCATATATTGATTCATTTATCGTTAATTTTATAATTCAAAGGAACGAGTCGAGGAGCTTCAGTCCCAGGCATCGCAGGTCGACTCTACTAATGAGGGGCCGTCCATCGAACTCTCACCACAGAAAAGTCGATGTATATTTTTGAAAGCTGTTGGTGCCCAACCGCGAGACCGTAGGGTCTATGGTATGGGCACTAAAGCTTCTAGATATTTTTTCTATTAGAGCTCCAGTTTGCACTATCCTGACGATATTCCTACCGAGCATTTAGATGACATTCGAATATTTATTACGAAGAAGGTTCGGCAGGAGGTTCGATAGGAATTCGACCAGCGCATGGAAGGCCTTCAACGGAAGCTTGCAAACATGAGAGAGCATATGCGTAAGATGCAGGATTTGGTTCGTCTTATGTCGCAGGGTTCATTCCAGCCTTCGCAGCCTTCCCATGATTGTGATAGTACGGATTCTTGATGTATTTTTTTCTTTACTTCTTATGTTTTGTATATAAAAATTTTAAATTATTAATATATTAAATTTTTATATATTTTTGGAAATTTTGTGATGAATGTTTCGATCAATATTTTTAAAATTAGTGATAATATTTCGATCAATATTTAAATGCAATAAAATTGTATTAAGAGGTTTAATTTATAACATTTTAAATTTAATTAAAAAAATTAATTAGCGACGGTATTGCGATGAAAGTTTTTCGTCGTAATTATTTTTAAAAAAAAATTAATTATTAATTTTGCGACGCAATTAGTCGCAAA
The DNA here is from genome assembly GCA_900491605.1 of Calamus simplicifolius. Lineage (NCBI taxonomy): Eukaryota > Viridiplantae > Streptophyta > Magnoliopsida > Arecales > Arecaceae > Calamus > Calamus simplicifolius. The sequence continues at coordinate 5,617 of UESW01000304.1, read as the reverse complement.
ATTGTGACGCAAGTGGGAGTCGCTAATGCGTCGCTAAATTGCGGCGACCTCAGTTTAGTTGCAAATTAGTGACACATTTTTTTTACATCGCTAGGCGTCGCTATTTAGCGATGCAATTGCGACGGATTGCACGTTGCGATGAGGTTCATAGCAACACCCAAATTGCGTCGTTAATGCATCGCTAAATCCATTTAACGATGCATTTTGGCATCGCTAAAACTGAATTTTCTTGTAGTGATGTGTGCACGTGCGTGCTAAAAATGAAAAAAAAAATTTCTGCCCTTAGCATATATGTGCATGCACCGTGCGCCAATTACTGGGCGTAATGCATGCAACATGCACCGCATCCGATGTACAAAGACTTTTCTATTCAATCATATCACAAGGATGAACTAGTTAGATAGCAAGTTTTGGGCTTGACAGATGCATAGCATGCATGCACACGCATATTATGCATGTGCACATGCCCACGCACACATATGTGAATGTATGTTTATATCTATAAATAATAGAAATTATGGTAGTTACTTGATTTTCTTAAAGCTTATGAAATAACTATTATTTATTACAATAATTTGTTTGTTATACAAGCCCATTGATTCAAATATAATATAACAACAAGTATCAATTAATTATGTTAGAATAATATATTTTTTAAAGAAAGTTACACTATTATTTTCTTTAAAAAATAAACCACTATTATTCTAGAATTACTCATTGTTTCCAATTATAATTGCCAAAAATTAATGATTTTTTTTTATATATCCTAATGACTGACCATTAAATGCTACAGTTTGGCTGCATCATTCATATTGTCACTCTAAATATCACAGTTTAATGTGAAAAGGTATTGGAATGGCATCGCTTTATAACTATTTGTCTTAGCAAATGTTCTTCATTTTTACCTTCTTTTCCTACAGAATTAGGGAGTGAAGGAATGTAAAGAGGTTATCAAACATTCTTAAAGTTCAAATTTAAAATTTTCACTAGCTTTTTTTCTTTTTTTTTTGAGAAATAAAATGAGAATATCGTCAGATAACTGGTTTGCTTCCAACACGTCTCCCGAATACATGTGGAGAAGAGCGCAGGGCATAGCACCATATAGACCAAAGATCACCTTCATTGGTTTTTACTTTTTATCTTAAAGTTGTTGTCCTCGTTTATCTATTGATCACTTTTGTTTATTTGTTTATTTTTTGCGTACCTTTATGAAAGTACGTGCGGGCATATATGCGTCAATGGATGCATGCTTTCATAAGCGTGTGCACGCATGCACATAAACAAATTAGCTTTCTGGACAAAGTGCTATACTTGACTCATATAGTAATATTGCTCTCTGATTTTGATACTACTGTTCGTTAATTCACATAACATTGATCATGCTTCACATTTTAATGCTAAAGCTTGAGGTGTTTAAATAATATCCTTCATAACTAACTTCTTTAACTGAACAAATTGATGCATTTCACGTGATAATAGCGATCCAAAAGAGACGAATTGAAATAAGTGGCCGTGTTAGGCTTAAAAATCAACGCCATTTGTCTCTCTCATCCATCACTTCATATCAAGGACACCTAACATTGGCAACCACCCACTATAACCAGAGTTGCTACAACTTCGTAATGTATATTTATTAGACAAATCCAGAGGCTAGCTGATAGATCAAACGGGTGGGATGCGATCGCCATACCTTTCCGATTATTGTTGTACTCATGCATTGTCGATGAAATTGGCCACCGTTCACAAGCCTAACTTCCCTGTTACCCGAACGAACTGAATAGATGAAGCCTTGGAGAATTGAAAGAAACTTTGGAATCTCAGACCCCACCATCACGTTTAACCCTCCCTCCAGCCAAGTCGCCTGCTATAAATACTCCTGAGATTCCTCTAACTTTTCACATCACAAACCCCTTTCTTCTCTCATTATTTCCACGTCCAGCAACAGTAGGAGCCTAGCTAGCCTTTTCTTGCACTACACCACCTCTTCCGCTTCTTCTCCCTCGTTCACCTTACAAGCTTGTCTTCCTTCAAAAATGATGCCCAGCTAGGGTTTTACTCATCATGGTGCAATCCATGGCCTTGGCCACCTCCCTTTGCCTCAGCAATTTTACTCCCAGTGAAGAGGAGGAGCACACTTAACCGTTACATTAACTTTCGATTATCCCCTCTCTCATGAAGATATCCATTCATCGGCAATGGGAGTGAGTCATTTGCTAACCCAATGCAGCTCGAGAGCCTCCTGATAAATACCCGAGAGCATGCCAAGCCGGCGGAATTGAAGCACAGGACCAGACTGCTGCAAGAGGAAATGTGAGAACGCGATGGCTGTCAACCAATTATACTGGGGAGGTGGTGCTGTTGCCGGCGCTGGCGGACATGCCGCCGGGGCCAATGCGTCGATGCGTTGCATGGCCTCGGGAACTGCGGGCGTGCAATTAATAACAAGTGCATGCAAGACTGGTTGTTTCCGGGACTACGGGATGTCAAACAATGCTTCGTTGATTTTTTGGCTTGGAGTTGCACGCGTATCTCCGATGCATACGTTTTTGTATGATGAATGCTCAAAGGTCTCAAGAGAAGCCCTTCGCTAGTTACACCTGCACCAATTACCATACCAATCTATGAGGGATTTCATCGAATAGCATTATCGTATGTATTTATTCCATTATTTAACCAATACGTACGGTTGCTATGGTAATATTCATTAAATAACAAATATGGGTACTTAACAAATTCGAGCCTTATACATTTACGTCCATATCTATGAGAGATTTCATATATATGGACGCAAATGCATAAGGCACGCATTTGTTAAATACCCATATTTGTTATTTAATGCATGTAACTATAGAAACAATATTGGCTAAATAATGGAATAAATACGCGCGGTAATGTTATTCCAATATATATGTAAGATTTCAGTTCCATAAAATCCCTTGTAGATTGGTATGGCGCAAGTTGTAGCTTGATGATGGGTCTAACTAGTGAAGGGCTTCTCTTGAGATTATCAAGCTTATTTAATAAATTATATGTTATAAAGTTTTCTCATCATGTGGGTTGGCATTATTGTTATTCTTTAATTAAAATCTAAATTAAATAAATGTCAGATTAATGAAGTAATTTATGTAAGCCCATTATGGTTGATAATCGTCATGTATATTATCTGACTATTTGATGCATTTTATGATAGAATGAGCTTATGCTAAATCTGAATCTTGCGAATATGCGGTGCTTAATAAGTAAAATCTTTATTAAGTTGATTGTCATAATAAAGGATTTCTACTCTAATCCTATAATTATTATGGTAAATCATTGAATTGTAATACTTTTAGATGCCTATATGGAAGAAAGAAGTTTTTTTTCTCCACCGTATACAAAATCCTCATCATATTCTACAATAGAAGGAGCTATGGATTCTGCGGTAAACTTAGGCTAATTTATCTTATATTCTATGTGTATGCATTCTCATGATATTGGGATTAGTAACTAGATTTTGGATTATAAAATTTAGATCTTCTATCAATTGATACTAAAGCATTGATTAACCTCATATGTGAGTTATGTGTACATAAAAATTAAATATTACTTTGTCTTATTTTGTGTGGAAGATTAGATATGATCTTTGCCTCTTTTCTAAAATTATTGTAATAAGGATTATTGATCCATAATTTGATGAATTTCATACACATATGTATATTTTTTTATTGATTTATACCTTTAGATGCTCCAATTAAAAAGAGTGATCTTTTAATAGTTCATGGTAATGATAGAGATAGAGATGAACTTAAACTAATATAGGCAGATATAATTAAAAGATATAATTAACTATTAGTAATTTGAGTGTCGACTTAGTTCTGAATAAAGCAGAGTGGAGGAAGAAGCATAGTGGAGGAAGCATATTCATGCAGCAAACCCTATGTAGTTAGGAAAATGCTTAGATGAGTTGAGTTGAATTGTTTAGTATTTTGGAGAGAGAAACTCATCCTACTACAACAAATATACTGACGCTAAATATATCATTTGCCGATGCTTTAAAGCATCGGCAAATAATTTTCCGACGCTTTTACACGCATCGGGAAGCTTGGGGTGGAGATGGAATATCCCGATGCTTTTTAAAAGCATCGGAACGGCGTTAAAGCGTCGATAAAATTTCCTCTTAACGATGCTTTAAAGCGTCGAAAATTGATAATTGTCCCGACGCTTTAAAGCGTTGGAGTTGTACTGATGCTTAAAGCGTCGGGTTATTTTTTCTTGCCGACGCTTTTTAAAAGCGTCGGGAGAACTACGTCGAATGCTTCTGACGCTTTAAAGCGTCGGCAAAATGTAACATTTTTTTTAATAAAATAACCAAAAAAATTTTATTAAACATGTGCAATTAATTAAGATCAAATTATAAATTAAACCGGGCAATGCAATCATAACAAACAAAATCATAAATCACATTGCATACATTCTTCACATCCAAAATAAAAGTTCAAATATAAATTTCATTACATCAAGTTCAAATATAAATTTCATTACAATTTAAACCCGTCATATCATCTCCTACAAGGTTGTCTTGCATATTACCAGATCCAAGATCAGACGAGGAGGATTGATTACTTGATAATGGCAACGTACATTCTCCATGGAAAACCCATACAGTATAACCTCTTGAAAAACCATTCCATATCAAATATTTTTCAACGGTTTGTGGATCTAAGTAAGAATTGTTAACACATCGCCGACACGGACATAAAATCTTTCCATTCAAACTACCTTTATCCATACCAAATTTAATGAACTCACGAACTCCATCTAAATATTCTTTTGTATTTCTCGGTTTATTTATCCAACTTTTATCCATTGTAGGATAAATGATCAATAAACAATCAACTTTTATTCAATATTCTGCACGTATTTTACCATCATAAGTCTGATATAGCCCCAAAAATGCACATTGATGAAAGAAGTAAAACTTTTGAAAGAAGTAAAGCACATTAATTTTGATATTAATAATAAGTAATTATTATAACATTTTTTAAAAAAATATATACAGAGTCTCAAGCCATCATTTTTAATGCCTTTGCCCAATACCTCTATATCCTTAGGTTTTTCATAAATTACGGTCCATGGTAACAAAAGCCTCTTGAAGAATTAAAGATCCAAAAGAACGCCGAACAGAGATTGAAAAGACAGAGAAGACATTGAAAATTTTGAAGCAGCATCAACAAGATATCATTAACGCAAGGACGATTCATAAGACAATCTAAATTTTAAAATACTCATAATGCCAATCGAAATAAACAAAATCTAGGCTCGATGGAAATGGCTTTGGATTATAAGTTTCCATCCATCCTAACCTTATCTGTAATGCCAGTCCTGAGCTAGGTGCGGCTAACATAACCAAAAAGCCATTTAAGACACCACTACCCCAAATCAAATCTCTTATTAAACATCTCCGTCTAGAACCGTGAAATGCTCCATACTCCAAAGCCATAGGAACAGAACAAACCATAAAGAGAGACAATGCTATGATATTTACGATTGTATAGTTAAATTACGATATAATTTCATTAATCTGCCAGTCACGGAATGGCAAGAGACAACCTCTGAACTCATAACACAAAATAAGTAT
>UESW01000303.1:0-45199 GCA_900491605.1 Calamus simplicifolius | reverse complement strand
TGGGTCCATTTTAGTAACAATAGGATGACTTGATTGAGAAGGATTATGAACAGGTGGTGAAGCATTGGGTGGATTTGGATTAGCAGAAGGATTATTGACAAATGAAGGGTTAACATTAATGGAAGGAGTGGGGTCAATGATCATCAGATCATTTACTTCAAAAACATAAGAATAAATGGTGAAGGAAATGAAGAAGAAGAGAGCATATGGCCATAAATTCCAATCGGCCAAAGATTCAAGGACTAGATGACCAAGACTGAAAAGTTGGGCATCCAAAAGATGGAATCCAATCATCCAATGACAAAAATAGATGACCAATTTAGTAGATTTGGTTGTCCACTTCCAAAAGTGGATGGCCAGAAACCCAAATCGGATGGCTAGGGAAGGTCATGAAGAAATAAATTTAATTCATTCAAAGAATTTATTGAAACAATTCAAATTTGATCCAGAAAAAATTTCAAAAATAAGAAACATGAAGATTAAGCAGTTGCGATTCATATGATATAAATTTCATGCAATGATAATAAACACAAGAGAGTATAAAAATTGAACAATCATAACAAATCATTAAATAGTAGGATCAAGCATACCAAGCTCCCTTCTAATTTCATAAAATTTTGACACATCAAGAGGTTTTGTAAAAATATCAGCGAGCTGCAAATCGGTGCATACATGCTCAAGCATAATATTATCATTATTAACATGATCTCTATGTGTTTTGTCTTAGAGTGTTGAACGGATTCTTAGTTAGATTGATAGCAAGTATTATGCATTTTATTGGAATGTCTTTAAGGTTAATGCCATAGTTTCTAGTTGTTGTTCCATAAGATTTGAGCACAATAACTTTCAGCTACAACGTACTCAGCCTTAGCTATGGACAACGCCACTAAAATTTATTTTTGCTAAACCATGAGATTAAATTAACACCTAGAAATTGATAAGTTTCACTAGTAGATTTTCTATCTAATTTACACCTGCAAAGTCTAAATCAGTGTATCCTATTAAGTCAATGCTAGATTGTTTATCATACCATAATCCTAAGTTTATTGTACCACCCAAATATTTAAAGATTCTTTTAACAGTTAATAAATGAGGTTCCTTAGGGTTAGCTTGATATCTAGCACACATACAAACACTGAATAATATATCTGGCCTACTAGTAGTTAAATACAATAAAAATCCTATCATACCTCTAAATAATTTTATATTAACACTTTTATCAGTACTACAAGAATCTAATCGATAATAAAAGCTCATAGGTGTACCGATATGTTTGAAAGTCTCCATGCCAAATTTCTTTAATATTTCTTTGATATACTTGCTTTGAAAAATAAAGATTTTTTCATTACTTTGCCTGATTTGTAGTCTAAAAAGGTAGTTTAATTCTTCCATCATGCTTATCTCAAACTCACCCTGCATAAGCTTTGCAAAGTCTTGACATAATAGTTCATTAGTAGCATCAAAATGATATCGTCAACATAAATTTAAACAATAAGCATATCATCATTTTCTCTCTTAATAAATAATGTTGTATCAATATTTTTTTAATGAATTTATTGCTAGTCAAGAATTTAATTAATCGATCATACAATGCTCGAAGAGCTTGCTTCAAACCATACAATGCTTTATTCAATTTGAAAACATGATTTAAAAATATGTGGTTCTCAAATCCTAGTGGTTGTTCAACAAACACTTGTTCGGTAATATATCCATTAAGAAAAGCACTCTTAACATCCATTTGATATAACTTGAAGTTCATAAAGCATGCAAAGCAAGTAACAATCTAATTGCTTCTAGTCTAGCAATAGGAGCATAAGTTTCATCAAAATCAATTATCTTTTTTGGGCTGTAATGATCGCTATTGTTGGTGGTCAAAAATAAAACCTACTCACTACTATAGCTAGTGATGAATCGATATCATATCCTCGAGGATCAAGAGCAATTATTTCATGAAAAAAAGAAATTTAGTTGTAGAGGATTATATTAAGAATAACGGTTATTAAAAGATAACAACTAATTAATTAGCAAAATTAAAACAGCAGAAGAAGCAACCTAGGAATCCAAATCCATCATGCAAATAGATTTTATCTTCTTTTCTTTATGTTGAACTAGCAATAATTTTTGTAAATTCAAGGTTAGAATAATTTATCTCTTATTAGGCACATACCATATCAGAAGATCACAACACGTCCTCTTAGAGTATAAACTATCTAATTATTTATAAAGTTAAAAGTCTAAACTACCATACTACGATCTATCTCTCTTGGCACGTACCGTATCCTGAGATCATGGTACGTCGATAGAGGGTATAGGCCATGTATGCCAAATTAAAACCACAATCAAAAAATAACTTGAAAGATATATGAAAGAAGAGCATATTTTTATTGCATAAAAATCAAGAACAAAAAGAAAGATAGAACTTGGTTACAGGCTTCATCATCATCCCAAGTTGAAGGAATCTAACCGCACATTGCTACTGCCTGCATCCCCTCCATAATTTCTCTTTTTCAAGCCTAAATATAATGATCTAAATAAAATATAAAAAAAAACTTTATAGAAAACTCTTTCCCCCTAACTATTGCTTGAGGTCCTTCTTTTATAGAGCTTATCTAGGGCTTTCTCCTAGTCAAAGTTTGAGTCAATCAAGCTCAAGATTGTTTAGATATTGTAAAAAAATTTCTCAACCATCCGTTCCACATCATCAGCCTTAGTTTGCATCGAGAATCATGGAAAATCTTCTTTTTCTTCCTTTTCGAACAAACAGAGTCCTGATTTAAGTGCTATCTGCATCGTTGGACTTCAAAAATTGAGCTATTTTCATCTATAGGCTTCTTTTTTGCAACCATCCATAAAAAGTATTAATTATTAATAAATTTAAAGTAATTAATATTTATTTTAATGATTAAATTGGGATAATAAATAGACTTATCATACCCTTCAACTTAATCATTGCTAGTCCCTTAGCAATGTAATTAAAATAAAATCATGTGTCACTAAGATTCTGTTTTGCAAAATTAAATCTAGGCTTAAGGTTAAAAGAAGCTAGCCAGCATACTAACTAAGTATTGAGTTTTTGAAGTAAATTTTGTAATCAGAACTATCAGAAACTTTCTTAGAGTTCATCCATAGATATATTGTACTTGTGTTTGTGATGGCTAACTTATCATTCTGGTACAAGCTTGTAAGGAACAATGGTATCTTCACTTATCACTTACTTTGATCAATTTTTTATACACCCTCAAATTAAGCACCTGACCTGAGGTGGCTTTTACACTGTCTAACATATATATATATTATTTTTTAGCAATATCTTTACACTGCCCACTTTTTGATGCAAACAACAATGCTTACTTAGGCGAAGGTGCCTAGTTACTCGATGAAAAACCAATGTTTAGACTTGCTTCTTTTTTATATTTATTTTTTATTTTTATCAGGCAGGTAGCTCTTTCCTTAAATTCAAGTTTTTCTTATTGGGATGTATATCAATTATCAATTTTCAATAATGATTGAATCTTCAATTGACCTTACAACTCATACCTAGTTTACCTCATCAGTGTGCATGTGCAATGAAAGTACTAATAGCCTTTAGATGACCTAAGTAGGCCGCTAAAAGTTTGAAAACTAGTCTACTCCTTAGCTCATTACAGTAATTAGCTAATACTTTCTAACTCTATTACCTTTTTCTCGTCAATTTTGTTCAAGAATTTGTTTCATAGCACATGATTTATAAAAAATTTAAAATTTTTAAAAATTACTAAGGTGTTTTTAAAATATTTTTGAAAAAGGTTTTTCTTATCTCTCAACTTAATTTTTATTGTCCTCAATGGAGTAAAAAAGAATAAAACAAGAAGAAATACCATCTGAACAAGATATGCCTCGTGTAATGTTATAAGTGACCATGCGGAGCAGTCTCTTATCCCTAGAAATAAGAATCACAAAAATAAAGATCAGAACATAAAAATTTTGGATTGCCTCCCAAAAAGTGCTAAGTTTAACTTCTTCAGCCAGACATCATGCCTCACTTTGATTACCATTATCAAGAAGTTTGATGATCTCTTTCTTTACTGTTTCCTTCATGGTTGGTTTAAGTTTTCTTTGGGGGTCTTTTATAGGCTTGGTTTTCTTCCTTAAGTGAATCCTATGTTGAACGATCGAGGGACTAATCCCTTTTATGTTAGCCATGATCCATCCTAATACTTCTTTATTCTCATTCAATTGTTTTTCTTCTTGTGAAAAGTCTAGGTCGGTTGAAATAATCACAGGCAGGGTTTCTGATGGACCTAGGCATGCATAGTTGAGATGCTTGAAAAGTGGTTTCAGTTCTAATTTGGGTGCTTTCTTTATTGATGGTTTGGATAATGGTTCAGGTACTTTCTCTAGTGGTTTAGTTGAAAGTTTTCATCTTGATTTTTTTATAATTATAGCAACCTCATTAATTTGCTCCCATCTTGATTTATGCAGATTTTTAGGTCAAGCTCTTCATCACTAAGATCAATTGGATTATAAACAGTATCCTGAAATAATTTGAGTTGCTCATTTGATGTATATTGGTAAGATTAAAAATATTAAAATCAATTGATATATTCTCGAAGGAAAGTTTTATTAATCTATTTTGGCAATTTATTAGGGCATTAGCTGTGGCAAAAAATGGTCTACCTAAAATTACTGGGTGGATGCTTTTGTTTTATCATAGAACAGTCCTGTTATGTAGTCTTTTGAGAGGAGTTTGCTATTTAAGTTGATGAAAGTTTTTTTCTTGTTTGAAATATTTCTTGATGTTATGAACATGTGGCTTGATTTTTTTCTGCGGTGCATATGACTCGCATTTGTATGGATGCATTTTTATCATAGATCAGTCATGTTAGTCTTCTGAGAGGAGTTTTGCTTATTTAAGTTGATGCAAGTTTTTTTTATTTGAATTTTTTCTTGATGTTATGAACATATAGCTTGAATTTCTTCTGTGGTGTCTAGATGGATGCATTTGTTTTATCATTCTAAATATGATTAATTTTGGTATGCCACTGCTATTTTAGGCTTTTGGATGTTTTCTTGTCATATGTGCATGTGCACGCATGTGTATAGAGTAGTTTTTTTAGCTTAACACTGCCTATGCCGGTCTCAAGCTCAAATGAGATAAGTGGAGAGGGCTGATAATTAGTCGTATGTCTTATATGCTAGTAACATCTGTCATTAAGACTATTTTTTGGAGAGTTTAATTGTTGAGAATATTATTTCATTTAAGATTTTTCAAACGAATTAAAATATTGAATGTTAAGAAATTGTTTTGCCAAATGTTGAAGGAATTATCTTTAGTAACCAATGTTCACGCTCTCTCCATGTTGATTGTGCGCTTGGTCTCTTTATCAAAGGCAATTTGTTGATATGGGTTACAACTTTAACGCTAGAAAATATTGGGTGCCTAATAAGAAATCATCATTGCTCTTTTGAAATTTTTTATCGATAATTTATTTCTACAAATATTGATTATACAATTAGATTGAATAACCATAAGAAATCAAAAATGTAAAGTTGTAATTTGGAAAAATAAATAGTTTGATATATAGGGCTTTTCAGTGCGCTAGAATATATTGTGTGCCTATGAGAAATTACCATTGCTCTTCTAAAATTTTTTATCGATAATTTATTTCTACAAATATTGATTATACAATTAAATTGAATAACTATGATTATTTGATGCATCGAGGTTGTGGAAAGAAACTAGAAATGTAAAGTCATAATTTGAAAAGAATTAATATTTTGATTTATAGGGCTTTTCGATGAAGTTAATAAACCTTAGTTATGGTAAATCTTTCAGCAAGTTGTAAAATTATGTTCCTCGTACTTGCTAGAAAATTATCAAGGCATTATTTGAGAGGCAAAGGCAACAACCTACGAACTGCTAGTTGGCATAAATTTTTACATTTTTAATTATCTTTTTCAAGGAAATGTTCATTTATTAGAAATTTAATATATATGTTAATTTAAAAAAATTAAAAAAGATTATGAAAGTGATGGAAGCAGACATTATGCATAAAATAAGCCTAGTTTTCATAAGAGAGAGAAGCCTAGGGCATGTTTTCAATTTTTTTTTACATTTTCAATAATCTTTTTTTGAGGGGCATGTTGATTTATTGAAATTTTAACATATATATATATATAATTAATTTAAAAAAATTTAAAAAAAGATTATGGAAAGCGATGGGTGGAGGTATGATGGTAGTTCTGCAAATTTAGACCAAAAAATGGAGCTTTTATGTGAGATGGGAGAGATAAGCAGATGAAAAATTCATTTTGGAGAGAGCAAAAATTTATCGAGGGCCAGTAACCATCAAAGCACTTCCCAGTCGAGGGCTTTTCGGTGGAGGGAATTGACGTGATTTGGAGCGGAAATTGTAGTAATAATTTGGAGGGCATGATGTTGTGATATTCCCTCTCTAGATTGTAGCTTTTTCCTTTTTTAAAAAATTTAGGCTAATTTGGTATTTTATAATTAATATTACTTTTGATCATATCGCAACCTTAGATAACAATGCAAAAGTCAAAAATGATAGAAATCAAATAATATAGTAAACTATATACTATCTATTTAAATACAACAGATATCGTCATCATAATGAGCTATAAATTTAGTAAAATTTTATATATACCATTATAAACATGAAAAAAATTAAGACGAATGATATATTAAAATATATTTTATAAAAAATATATAACATATTAATAAATCAGCGGTAAAACCTTTAAATTAGCTATGAACGAAAAAATATCAAAATTATCAACATAACCTCATTTATTTCTCAATCTTTTTCATAAATTATTTTTCACTACCTAACATAATAAATTCAACCATATTTTAGTTTTATACTGGCCTTTTACGACTTTAAGGCCTTTCTTAGTGATGCTGATGTACGGTAGCATGGAATCAAGTTATTATTGTCCAATCTAGTACAATATCAATTGTAATATTAGATCTACAAACTCAAATCAACTTTAGCACCAAACTAAATCATTCGATATACTAAAGATATATAAATAATTTGTTAGTGTATGCCCTAGATTCAATCGGATTGAATGCTATATGTGTATACAGTCTATGAATACAAATCAAATAAAATTGTTTCTTTATCTATCAAGATGTCCTTTATTATATATTTGATATATTTGTCTATGAGATAAAGTCCAAAAGAATGTGAATCGTGTATATGAAATTTGTAATAGAGATTACAAATTATGAAATCCAAATTGCACATTATGGTTTGATTCTTTAAATTTTTCTAGTTGATGTGCAGATGAGACTGGACACTGTTGAACACCGTGAGACTAAACACATTGCATATCCTCACCCTTATGGTAAGCAGTTGATCTCACAAACTGAAGTATGGAGATACTTGGGTAGGTATGTGGATGTTTGTTATTGTAACGATTTATTGGTTGACCCACACAGAGATTCCATATAGATATTCTATATAGTGTCAATGGTTAATCTCTAATGATGGTTGTGCGAGTGATCCTTTGACTTGAGATATTCACTGCACCTTATGTATGGAATGCCATACTTTAATGACATACAAAAGTCACTTTAGCCATGAGTGGAAAATATGATGATGGTTGGGTATGACATGAAACACGTGAAGGTGGTGATTGACCAAGATAGAATTCGTCTCCCTTAATATAGAGAGGATTATATCCCATGGCCACTTGATGGATTGATTAGACTTAAAATCCTTGCAATGTTGATTTGGAATCTGAAATGGCTTCAGAGTTCTAATTCATATGAGTTAGTCTTTCCTAAGATCAAGTAAACAAGATCAATTACAGGGTTGACACTTTTCATGCCATTGACTGATCTGGAATATGTGACAACTGGATTGAATTGCACGGTAGCCAATCATGGACAAGTGATGTCAATAACTACGTCAGCATAACTCTACGACACATGGATAATCATGATGCTTTGCTAGAGGCCCCTCATGATTTATAATTATGAATAGGTTGATCAAGTCAAAGGGACTAGGTCAACATCTGGGTCAAATTGATTCATGATTGTTGCCAACATGTCTGGGGCCAATGGGTCACACACATTAAGAAGTTTTTGAATGAGTTAAAATGAAAATTAAGTTGAACTTAATTCAGATTAGATGACCACTTTTCCAAGTCAATTAGGATTGGGTTTGACCCAACCTTAATAAGAATTGAATTGATATGAATTGATGAATAAAGATTCATCATAAAAAAGGATTTTTTTCACTTTGCATATGATGCACATCTGAAATGCATGATGGATGACCATGATTGGAGCCAATTGGAAGTGGTCCATGTAATGGATGGCTCAACTTAATTTGGATATAATCTAATTAGAAAATTATGATTAAATTGGGTCCATATGATGCACCCAATGCTGAAACCACACAATACCCAAATTAGTGGCCTAGATTGAGCCATGTGGCACATGGATTCATGCCCATCTGATGGGCATGATCCATCACCTCATGATGGAGGAGGACATGCCCAAAAGTTGAATGTGATATTATGTGGATATGAGATCATATGGCTTGGATTAGGTTGGCTTATCCAAATAAGATAATGTATAACAATATCCTAACAAACTTTGTTATATAAACAAATTTGAATTCAAATTTAATCTGAATTTCAATAATGACATATGGAATTCAAATTGGAAGAAATTTTAATTTAGAAACATGAAGATCTGATTGGTTTTATTAAAACTAATTTAGTTGCATGGTTTCTAAAAACCTGCCATGTGCTGAATTTTGATTGGCTGAAATTTAACCTTCTAACAACCTTGCAACTAAGTTTGATTTTAAGAAACTAATTTTATCTGATATTTAGCTGGTTGAACGTGGCTTATTAAATCCTATATCATATCATATTCCAAAGAAAAATTTTGAATAAAAAGATTCTTTAAAATTTGGCTATTCAATAAACACCACCTAAGATAAATTCAGCTTCATGCCAAGAAGTCCCATACATCTTCTCCTCTTTCTTCCATGCCTAAGAATTCATATTCTTCCTTCCTAAGATTTCTTGATCTGATATTGAACTCTTGCTCTATTATTTTCTTGATTTGGGAAAGCATGAAGGCAAGAAAGAGATGCTAGCACCTCTCTGCCAAAAAGGTTGTCAATCAATCCTAGGAGGACTACATCCAAGGACTCTGTGTGGATCACCGTTGGAGGCTGCACACTAGGGTGGCTAGTGGTAGTGAGGATTTTGGCTTCATCAGCAAACTCCTTCGATAAAGAACATAGGTACATGTGAGTTTCATATTTATTTTATGTCAATTTGATTATCTTCTTTGTCCCTCAGGGATCCTGGCCCTTAGGGGTCTTCAGGGTTGCATCTAGTATGCAAAATCATTAATTCCTCTGCAAGAAACTTGGATTTGATCTATGTTTTTTATCCTAAAAATTCAACAAGTGGTATCAAAGCCACCCTAAGGGTTTTAATTTAGATGATCAAAAATTGAAACAAATTGCTGTGTTAAATTCATTATGAATGAAATTGCTAAAATTTTATATATAATATGAAACTCAAACTTGATCATATCAATCTGAAAATGATTCATATGATAAAATTTAATTTTAGATAAGAAAATTTGTTATATGATAATAAACAATGATTAATTTTAGATTTAATCATAATATGTGTCATGTTAAATTTAACTATTATGTCAATGCATGATAGGAATATAATATGCTAAAATCCTTAAATTAAGTTTAGGATTCAAAATTTTAATATGATAATAATATGATCAAAATCTAAAATTAATATGTTATGATGAGTAAGTGATTAAGAGTAATTACAAATTAATATAATCATTGCAAATATGAAATTTTCAGCTAATGATAAGTAATCATAGAAAATTTACTTTTTGCAATCTAGATCATGATAAGATTGTGATTAAATGTAATCATTTAGACTTTAAATTAAAATTTAAATTTTAAAATTTAAATTTGGAACTAGAATCTTGAAATTTAAATTTTTAAATTTGAATCTAAAATCTTATCATGACAAGAATTAGTTAGGATTTGTTAGAGACATTAGGATTTACATAGGATGTGAAACCGACATGTCATAACATGTAATTAAATGATAAGAAAATTTAAAACTTAAAATTTAAATTTTTAAATTTAAATTAAGAATTCTTATCATAAAACCTTAACAAGATCACTATCTTAACTTATCATAACTATAATTGTTGATAAGGATTTAGAAAACTTAGACTTAACCATGTCATTGCTTAATCTTATGATCATGGTTTTTAATTGCTTCGTTCACTGTCTAAAAAAATTCATTTAATGGAATCGAAGGGTATGCTAAATAGGACCCCATTGATCAGCTGATGTGGCCATTGTTCAGGAAAGCTCTTAATTGATTAAGATCAATAGGGTTAATCAGGATGATAGCAATTGATTTGATCGCATAATTAGTGTTCCTAAATTAGATAGTAGTCAGGGATCCTAATTTGATTCGGAGTCTCAATCATAAGATTTGATCTTATGAACTTTAGGTTAATAAAAATTAATCTAAAATCTACATATAGGATATGTAATCTAGCATAGTATAAATGTTGTACATGCATGATAGGACCTAGATGCGCTAAATCCCTACACGAATATTAAGTTATTACCCTTCCATTGTTCACATGATACAAAATTATTAGGTCATGAGATTTATCGTGCCAAAGCTGAGGTCAGTGTACTTATAAGAAGTTTATTGTAGAACAATGGGTTGACTTAACTAGATTAGCTGGCATAATTAGTCAAAGTCAGGGTCAGTCTAATCTAAAGAAAAACTTTAGAGTGATCACATATGGATGTGATTGATAAGGCAATGTCCCCTAAATGATCTAGGAGTCACATTAGATGTGATTGATGATAATCTACAAAATTTGGCTTATCGAGATTTGTTGTGTCAAAGCTAAGGTCAAGATAATTCCAATGAGGATCCTAGCCCACTAAGAAAATTGAATGCCAATTTCTTGAGATTAATAGAGAGGGCTATTAACCTCGATAAAATAGTAAGAGAAATCAACTTAATTAAAAATCTTGAATTACCATATTAAGTCTGTGATTTGTATTCATAGCACTTGACTCGTTCTATTTTCTATGTAGGTTATCAGAGAAACTATGAGTGTAAACATCAACCTTAGGGGTATCTTAGAATCCAATAAATTGACTGGACTTAACTTCCTGATTGGCTTAAGAATGTAAGGATCGTTCTTCGATCTGAAAAAATTCTTTTTGTCCTAGATGAGGCTGCACCAGAGATCCCACCAATGAATGCTCTGATTAAGGCTCATGTGGCATACAACTGGTATAAAGATGCTGAGGAGATGGCCACATGTTTGATATTGGCCTCGATGTCACCAGATCTTTAGAAATATCATGAGCATATGAATGCTCAAGAGATTTTGATGCACCTGCAAGAGTTGTTTGGTGCATAGTCTCGCTATAAGAGATTTCAGACCTCTAGAGAGCTGTTTCAATGCAAAATGACTGAGGGTTCATCAGTGGGTGCCCATGTGCTAAAAATGATTAATCTTATTGAGAAGTTGGCATGATTGAGTTTTGTGATGATCATGAACTAAGTATTGACTTGGTCTTACAGTCACTGCCTTCTAGCTATTCCAGTTTGTTCTTAATTTCAACATGAACAAGCTAGAGGCATCTCTACCTAGGCTTGTGAATATGCTGATGAATGCCGAGCCCAACATTAAGAAAGAAAAAGTCAGCTTATGGTCATGGAGTCCTCTGACGCTCTCAAGAAGTGGCTAAAGAAGAATAATGCCCAAAAGACCAAGGCAACTAAACCAAATAATGGCATTAAAAAAATAAAGTAGCCAAGAAAAAATGTCACTTCTATATCAAGGATGGGCACTAGAAGCGAAACTGCAGAGCTTATCTGGCTAGCCTAAAAGAAAAGAAGCATACGGATGCTTCTACATCAGGTATATTTATGATTGAGATGTTTTCTTCTGTTACTTTTTATTCCACTTGGGTATTGGATACCGGTTATGGATCTCATATTTGTATTAATATGCAGATGATAAGAAGCAGTATAAAGCTAAAGAAAGATGAAGTGATCCTATGCATGAGAAATAGAGCAAAGATTGCTGCTTTAGCTGTAAATTTTATTCTTTATCTTTGCCCACTGGGCTTGTAGTGGAGCTTAGTAATTGTTACTATGTTCCAAACATAATAAAAAATACTATTTCCATTTCATGCCTTGTAAATGATGGATATTCATTTCAAATAAAAAATAAAAGAATTTTAATTTTTAAAAATGAAATGTTCTTTGGTTCTGCTGAAATATTCAATGGAATTTATGTTTTGAATTTACAAAGCCCTATCTCAATATAGAAACTAAGAAATTAAAAATAAATAATTCTAAGAACTCGTACCTATGGCACTATCGTTTAGGCTATGTAAATGAAAAGCATTTAACCAAGTTACATAAGCATGAATGCTTGGGCTCATTTGATTGGGAATCATTTGAGGAATGTGAGTCATGCTTACGTGAAAAAATGATTAAGTCACCTTTTACTAAAAAGGATAAGCGAGTGGCTGAATGTTTAGGACTAGTACATTCGGATGTATGTGGTCCTATCAATATTTAGGCCATAGAAGGTTTTTCTTACTTCATCACATTCATAGATGACCATAGTAGGTATGGTCACGTATATCTGATGAAGCACAAATCTGAAGCCTTTGAAAAGTTCAAAGAATTCAGATCTGAGGTAGAAAAATAAAGTGAACAAGTATTAAGATACTTCAATCAGATCATGGTGGGGAATACTTAAGCCATGAGTTCTTAGAATATTTGAAGGAGAATAGGATTCTCTCTCAGTGGACTCATTCTGGTATGCCACAGCATAATGGTGTATCAGAGGGAAGAAATCGCATATTATTATTTATGGTGCGATCAATGATGAGCCTTGCAAACCTTCCAAAAATGTTTTGGGGTTATGTGCTACACACAGCTGAATATACTCTAAACCGAGTTTCATCTAAGTCGATTAGTTTCACTCCCTATGATATATGGTATGGAAAGAAACCATCCCTAGTCATCTAAGGATTTGGGGTTGTTACGCTTATGTAAAGCATAATGAGTCAGATAAACTTGGAGCTAGATCGACAAGTGTAATTTTGTGGGATATCCTAAAAAAATAAAAGGATACTACTTCTACCATCCACTCGAGCAAAAGGTTTTTGTCTCGAGGCATGCCATATTCCTAGAGAATAAGATTTTTCTAAGAAAGGGCAATGGGAGAAATATTGAGCTTAGTGAAGCTCAAGAACACAAATTGATACAGACCGATTAGATGACATGGAGCAAATGCCAAATACAGTGAGAGTTGAGCAGGAGACTTAACTCACATTCAGGCAATATTTGTGTTAGCCTCTACCAGGAGAGATGGAGCAACAGGTAGCTCCAAGTATACATCAACTTTGTAGGTCTAGTAGAACACGTTATATTCCTGAGAGATATGGATTTTTTATAGAAGATGATGAGCCTACTAATTATGAGAAGGCAATGTGTGACATTGACTCCAAGAGATGGCTTGAAGCCATGAAATCTGAAATGGACTCCATGTAAAAATTAGGTATGAACTCTGGTTGATCCACCTGAAGGGGTAAAACCCATTGGATGTAAATGAGTCTTCAAGAAGAAGACCGACATGGATGGTAATGTGATTACCTATAAGGCGAGGCTAGTTGCAAAAGATTACAAGCAAATGTAAGGTGTTGACTTTGATGAAACCTTTTTTCCTGTAGCCTTGCTTAAGTCCATAAGGTTTTTGCTTGCGATTGCAGCCTATTACGATTAAGATATGAAAAATGGATATCAAGACCCCTTCCTAAATGGTGATTTAGTTAAGGATGTTTATATGACACAACCTGAGAGTTTTGAGTCCATTAATTCTCAAAAGGTATGCAAGTTGCAAAGGTCCATTTATGGACTTAAGCAAGCTTTTAAAAGCCGGAACATCCATTTTGATAAAACAATCAAAGAGTTTAATTTTATCAAAAATGAGGATGATCCATGTGTGTACAAGAAGGTTAGTGGAGTGTTGTTGTTTTCTTGATATTATATGTAGATGACATATTATTGATAGGAAACAGTGTACCCTTGCTACAAGAAGTGAAGGATTGGTTGTCTAACAAGTTCTCCATGAATGATTTGAAAGAAGCAGCCTATATACTGGGTATTAAGATCTAAAGAAATAGATTTAGGAGGTTGCTTGGATTATCCCAATCAACACACATAGATAAAGTGCTAAAATGGTTTAACATGGAGGAATCCAATAAGGGATTTCTTCGATGTCGTATGGGGTGCATCTCTACAAGGACATGTGTCCTAAGACCCAAGAGGAGAGAGAGCATGTGGATAGGATTCCGTATGCCTCAGCAATTTGATCCATCATGTATGTGATGCTATGTACGAGACCTAATGTTTCTTATGCCTTGAGTCTCACTAGTAGATATCAGGCAAATCCTGGTTAAAAACATTGGATGGCCATCAAGAATATTCTTAAGTACTTACGAAGGACTAAGGATATGTTCTTGGTTTATGGAGGATCCAAACTCATAGTTCAGGATTATACGGATTCTAGCTTTCAGTCTGATAAAGATGATTATAAATCTCAATCAGACTATCTTTACACTCAATGATGGTGCAGTCAGCTGAAAGAGTTTCAAGTAGGAGACGACTGTCGACTCTACAACCGAAGCTGAGTACATCGTAGCATCAGATGCAGCCAAGGAAGCGGTTTGGATTAAGAAGTTTATTACTGAACTTGGTATGGTTCCAAGCATTGCTGATCTAATACACTTGTATTGCGACAACAATGGAGCTATTACGCAAGCTAAGGAGCCAAGGTTCCATCAGAGGTCCAAACATGTACTCAGAAGATACCATGTAATTAGAGTAGAAATTATATAAAAATACAATGAGTCCCCACTGAGGATAATGTAGCTGATCCGCTCACTAAAGTCCTACCACAGCAGAAGCATGATAATCATGTTAAGTCACTCGGTATTAGATACATGGGTGATTGGCTCTAGTGCAAGTGAAAGATTGTTAGTGTATGCCCTAGATCCAATCGGATTGAATGCTATGTGTGTATACAGTCTATGAATATAAATCAAATAAAATAATTTCTTTATCTATCCAGATATCCTTTATTATATAAATTTGATATATTTTTTGTGAGATAAAGTCCAAAAGAATGTGAACCATGCACATAGAATTTGTAATAGAGATTACAAATTATGAGATCCAAATTGCACATTATGGTTGATTCTTTAAATTTCCATAGTTGATGTGTAGATGGGACTGGACATCATCGAACACCAGACTAGCACACATTGCATATCCTCACTCTTATGGTGAGCAACTGATCTCGTAAGCTGAAGTATGAAGATACTTGGATAGGTATGTGGATGCTCATTATTGTAATGATGTATTGATTGACCCACACAGAGATCCCATATGGATATTCTATATAGTGTCAATGGTTGATCTCTGATGACGGTTGTGCGAGTGATCCTTTGACTTGAGATATTTACTGCACCTCATGTATGGAATGCTATACTTTGATGACATACAAACATCGCTCTAGCCATGAGTGCAAATATGATGATGGTTGGGTATGACATGAAATATGTGGAGGTGGTGATTGACCAAGATAGGATTCATCTCCCTTAATATAGAGAGAGTTATATCCCATGACCACTTGATGGATTGATTAGACTTAAAATCCTTGCAAGATTGAGTTGGAATCCAAAATAGTTTCAGAGTTCTAATTCATATGAGTTAGTCTTTCCTGAGATCAAGTAAACAAGATCATCTGGGATATGTGACGACTGGATTGAATCGTACGGTAACCAATCATGGACAGGTGATGTCGATAACCATGTCGGCATAACTCTACGATACTTGAGTAATCATGACGCTTTGCTAGAGGCCACTCATGATTTATAATTATGAATAGGTTGATCAAGTCAAAGGGTTGACTAGGTTAACATCTGGGTCAGATTGATTCATGTTTGTTGCCAACATATCGGGGGTCCAATGGGTCACACACATTAAGGAGTTTTTGGATGAGTTAAAATGGGAATTAAGTTGGACTTAATTTAAATTAGATGACCACTTTTTCAAATCAATTAGGATTGGGTTTGACCCAATCTTAATAGGAATTGAATTGATATGAATTGATGAATAAAGATTCATCATAAAGAAAGGATTTTTTTCACTTTGCATATGATGTACATTCGATGCACATTGAAATGCATGATGGATGGCCATGATTGGACATCCAATTGGCATCGTCCATGTAATGAATGGCTCAAATTAATTTGGATGTGATCTAATTAAAAAATTGTGATTAAATTGGGTGCACCCAATGCTAAAACCGTACAACACCCAAATTAGTGGCATGGATTGAGCCACATGGCACATGGATTCATGCCCATCTGATGGGCATGATCCATCACCATGTGATGGAGGAGGACATGCCCAAGAGTTGGACACGATATTACGTGGATATGAGATTATATGGTTAGGATTAGGTTGGCTTATCCAAATAAGATAATGTATAACAATATCCTAACAAACTTTATTATATGAACAAATTTGAATTCATATTTGATCTGAATTTTAATAATGATGTGTGAAATTCAAATTGAATTAAATTTGAATTCAAAAACATGAAGATCTAATTGGGTTTATTAAAAACTAACTTAGTTGCATAGTTTCTAGAAACTACCATGTGCTAAATTTTGATTGGCTGAAATTTAACCTCCTAACAACTTTGCAACTAAGTTTGATTTTGAGAAATTAATTTTATCTGATAATTAGCTGGTTGAACGTGGCTTATTAAAGCCTCATACCATATCAGATGGCTAAAGAAAAATTTTGAATAAAAAGATTCCTTAAAATTTGCCATTCAACAAACACCGCCTAAGATAAATTTAGCTTCACGCCAAGATAAATATTATACTAGTAATCTATATCTAACATTTTAATTCGTACATGATAATCTTCTAATAGAAAGGGTGAAGGATAACTTTCTTATAAAAAGAATAACATTTCTAACAACAAAAGGGCTTCAGAATGCTAATACCATATCAATAGTAATATTAGATCTACAAACTCAAATCAACTTTAAAACCGAACTAAATCATTCGATATACTGAAGATATATAAATAATATTATGCTAGTAATCTATGTCTAACAATTTAATTCGTACATAATAATCTTCTAATAGAAAGGGTGAAGGATAACTTTCTTACAAAAAGGATAACATTTCTAAACAACAAAAGGGCTTCAGAATGCTGACCAGAGAAAGCCGCCAAGCCAATTTAGACATCTTTTATGTGCTGCAACTAAACCCTCTTTGGATTTTGGGAATTCTCACTAGGAGAATAATAAGGTCGAGAATCTCTATCTGAAAGAAGGGACTAGATTGTTAAATCTATTTGAAGGCCATCAAAATTGTGCCAGTGCTGAGGTCACCACTGAGAATCAAAATTGTTATGTGACTGACGGAAAAGTGGATCTCAAGGATATCTCCAAGAACGTTGATGAGGTTTCAAAAAATTTTGATTCCGGCCCTACCCGATGAGTCTGAGGGCAATCATGGTTCTCCGATTAGTAGTTGTTTTTGGGAGTGGAAGCCAAAATTACTGGCCCAATATGAGAAGTCTGGGTCCGAGAATGTTAATGCACCAAACATGCTCTTTCTTCCAGGTTTCGGAGTTGGGTCTTTCCCTATGAGAAGCAATTAAGAGATCTAGGCCACGATTATAGAGTGTAGCCTAGGACAAGGCCTGGCATTGCCATCTGAAGATCCAGCTCCTTCTGACAAGGAAAGAGAGAATTCTGAAGAGAGGGATGTGCTGTGGGGCTTAGGAGAGGTGTTCGAACCTTGGGCGCAAGACCTGGTCTACTCTGTTGATCTTTGGCAAGACCAAGTGAATCATTTCATTGAACAGGCATACCTGCTAGACTCATTATTTTTGCAGTTTTAAGTCTACTTTTTATTAGGTTAAATTGTTTTCAGTGTCTCTAATTAAAGAGCTTTAGCTAGGTCATGCTCATGATGATTTTTTTTTTACCTATCTTAATAAATGTATCAGATATGTTACTTGGCCTACTAGCTCTCTTTCCATCCTAAGTGAACTCATGAACCTTTTTGGATCATTTTCTTAACCTATTACATCCCCATGTCTGCAAAGATCAAGTTAACTTCACCTTTGTTAAAGCTCTACACTGTACCAGTGAACTCGTTATTTGGTTCTTGCATGCCTTATTTGTGGAGTTCAATGCTAATATTATGGGTTCTGTTCTAACAGGATCTTGAACATACTTATAACTGGTTCTGTATTGCTCATATATGTAGTTAATTGTTTTCATAACTGAAATCAAGCTTATATTTGGCATATCATTTTACAGGTTATGGGTGAACCGGTTTATATCATCGGGAACTCTTTAATAGGCTTTGTTGCTCTATACTTTGCAGCATGCAACCCATTGCTCAATGCAACACCATTTTGGGGATTCCTCCCTAACCCCAACAGATCACCTAGGTTGTCCAAATTATTTTCATGGGCTGGGACAATTCCTCTACCTTCAATAGTGAGAAAGCTCACTGAGTTCGTGTAGGTATTTAGTAGCTTAATATGACCCTTTTAATAATTTTATGACCTGCAAGTCATTGCAAGATTTTTTTTCTGCATATGGATCAGCGTGAGTTGATTTTTCCATGGATGGTTAGGTCAGTTCCCTACGTGCGCGCGCCTGTGCGCACATACAAGAGTAAAAAAGTACATATATCATTTTTTTTAACATTTTATGATGATCAGGATTCTCCAGTGGGTCGTGGTTGACCAGGGACTTTTTCCAGCCTGACCTGCTTGAGAAGCAAATCCGGAACATGGTCTTAATCATTTGTAATATGGATTAAATTGGTCAAGTCTCAATTAGGGGAACCATTTGATGTGCTTCAGCTATCTAGGGCCTAACTTGGTCACCTCGGGAATATGTGGGCTAGATATAGTTCTTCTTTATGAATGGTGGAATGACTCCTCATTGCATGGATGGTTTGATAGTTGGATCCATATCCAATGATTGGATCTGTAAAACAGTTTAGGTCATTTCAGGTCAATATTTGTTTGGACTCTGGTGGATACCTAATTATTTTGCAATCTTAATATGACTAGTGTCAGTTTAGGGTAAAAGAAATTTTCTCTATGCTGATATATGACACTTTATAAACATCAAGTCATGTACATAAAAGATGTTATAATCGTAAATATCCATTCTTTTGATATTTAATAAGAATGAGTTCAGATGGTCTTTTCTATGATGTAGATGGCAGAAGATAAGCGACCCCAGCAGCATACTGGAGCTAATAAAGCAAGTTTATGTTGACCCCTTTACAAAGTTGACAAAGTCTTCTCTCGCATAGTTGAAACAGCACAACAACCTGCAACAGCGGCATCATTTGTCTCAATAATGTTTGCTCCCAGGTTGTCCTTAGAAGCCTTGTTGAGGTATTGGAGGAAGCAAATTATTGTATGCAAGTCCAAATCTGCCAATTATCTCATGCAGAAGAATTGTTCAAGCAGTTGCTTCCTATGTTGTCTCTAATTTTTCTTCTGAATATAGGTGCCAAATACAAGACATTCCCATCTGTCTCATGTATGGTAAAGAAGACCCCTAGGTGAGGCTTGTTTGGGGCCTTAAAGTGAAAAAACAATTGCCAGAAGTACCATGTTATGAGATTAGCCCAGCAGGTCACTGCCCTCATGATGAGGTTCCTGAGGTACGTACCTTTTATCATTCTTGATTTAAGACCTAGGACTTGTTGATTTTGTTCGACTGCAGAGAACTTTATAATTCGAACCAATTGTCTTACTAATTTGTTTCTTGAGTGGCCAATGGTGAAGATAAGTCCAAAACACTGCCATATACCTTCAAAGCCACCTAGGTCAACATTTTCTAGATCCAGCTGAATACGTGCTACAATAATAGTCCATAGCTAGCCATTGCTTTAAATGTACATGTTACAGTAACAGCCCATAGTTAACCAGTGGACACCTTGAAAACAGCCCAAGTTCTATTGTTCCATCTGAGCATCTGGTTTAATTATTTTTAATAAGTGAATAAAAAATATTTTGTGGCATAACTTGGCAGTAATTTATTCGACTAGAAAAATGACCTGCCATTAAAAAAAAGTGGTCAAACTGAGCAAAAGAACTCAAATCCTGTAAAAAAGTTCTAGGATATTATTATTTTAGTACTATCATAACTTGTACTAATCTTCTAGTGATTTCCAAACAAATTTGGGTTGTGATATGATATGTGATTTTATTGTTGACATCTGGTTTCAATGATTATAAAATCCAGCTTTTATATCTTCTAATGTTCTTTCAGGTTTGTTGATGTTGGACAAATCAGTATGTTAGTATATAACACCAGTTAAACTGTTGATACTGATTTGATAAAAATCCAGCTTCACCCGCAGTCACTATATTTTGGTGCCACACCATCTTACTCTTCGGAAGCAGTAACCGGACAACATGCATGGAAGGAGTATGTAATAGAGAAATCTCAAAGAAAAAAAAAAACAAAGAAAAGAAATGATAGAAAAGGGATACATGAAATCTATTACAGCAAATTTATAATCTATATGATTGAAAATAAAAAATTTCTGTTTGGAACTTGATAGGCTCTTTTCTGGAGTCAAGTGTTGCAAATTTGCAAATCAATTCCGGGTAAGGTAGCTCATCATGCACTTTAAGCCACTGAAAATTTTCTTCATGATTGTATATTGTTTATTCATTATGAACCAAACTTAGTTGGGTGCCTATGTGTAAAATTATGGGCATGACATCAATAAATTGTTTTCTTGCTGCAGTTCTCAACTGTTCATAGACACCTAGTTAGTAATGCAAGTTGCTCAAGTTTTGTCAGCTTTTCCAAATTCTAGGAGCTGCTGAGCAAAAGTTTGTCATCAAACTTGAATGGAATAATTTTTAGGAACCCGCTGTGATTAATCTTGGGTAACTCTCAATTTGGTTTATAAGATAAACCAGTGCAATCATTGAATGGAGCATTGAAGAAGTTTATTCTTTGGATTCATTGCATGTTCATAGCTACCATGCGCATAATCTGTAAAAGACACTATAGTTACCATCATCTTATCAAGAAAATATTTGGATCATGACTACCTAATAGCATGTCTCTCATAGTCGAGTTCTGGTGCTTAATTATAAATTCTAAGTTACATGACTCAAGATATTTTGTGATCCGAAACTAACTCTTGGCATTGCCTTTATGAAGCCCTTCATGCGCCACATATTGTTGAACATTTTAAGACTTTCATGTTTAAATATAAGGTTTTGAGCTGCCGATTATGTACCTACAAAGCACAAGAACATCAAGTAAATAGTGAGCATAAGCAATTACCAAATTATATTTGTTGGTCTCATGTTGATTTTGATGACTACAAAATAATTAAGTATGATACTAATGATCTTGTGGTTGAGTTAAACAAATTTTAAATGAATCATGAAGAAGATGGTGTTACTTCAAATCAAGGTAAACTACAAATCAAATGAATGATAACATAAGTAAAGTAACATTATTGTGAATGTGTTTGCATATCAAAATAATTTCAAAAAGGAGTTTTTACTGCAAAATGAATTTATCAAAGAACTTGGATTTCATGACCACTGATGTTTTTTATGTGTTTTGTATACACCTATTGTTTGGATGGTTCACTTAACAAAATGACTTTCAAGATTAATTATATTTGCATTATCTTGAACTGGATTCAATCATCTTACAAGTTCTTATTTAAACTCTATATTGTTCTAAATAGTTGCCAAAGAAATCTTTAAAAAGTGTTTATTCGATATCGGATTAAAAATGGCTTCATTGTGCTTTAACTTTTGGAAGACTAGCCTTGGAAATTGAGCTTTCAGTTTTTTCTTAACTGTCCGAAGTTTGTCTTTGGACTACCAATTCTATGCTGCCTTTGGTTTGAATTTCATGACATAACTTGGCTTCAAAGTTGGTCTACCGGATTTAAAAATTGGGGTGCCAATTTATTATTTGCTTATGTTTGGCTCCTTGATTCTCAATGCTCAAAAAGTTGGTCTACCAAGTTCTGAAATTAGGCTGCCAATTTCTTGAGTGTTTTGATTTGGCTCCTTGATTCTCAATGCTCAAAAAGTTGGTCTACTAATTGGCTTGGCTGGTTTGCTACCTTTTCTCTTGGCTTATCGGATTGAAGAATTGGGTTGCCAATTTCTTTTGACGTTCGGTTGGCTCCCTGGCTGCATTCAGACCAAAAAGTTGGTTACTAATTGGCTTGGTTGGTTTGCTACCTTTTCTCTTGGCCTACCGGATTGAAGAATTGGGCTACCAATTTCTTTTGACGTTTGGTTGGCTCCCTGGCTGCATTCTGACCAAAAAGCTGGTCTACTAATTGGCTTGGCTGGTTTGCTACTTTTCTCTTGGCCTATCAGTTTGAGGAATTGGGCTGTCATTTTTTTATGGAATTTGGTTGGCTCCTTGGCTGCCTCTTGTTCCAAAAAGTTGGTCTACCGGTTTGCTTGGCTAGTCTACTATTTTTTCTCTTGGTCTATCGGTTTTTGGCATTGGGCTTCCAATGTGTTCTTCTAGCCTACTGGTTCTTGTGTTGGGCTTCTAATTTCTTCACTTGGACATCTAGACTTCAAATTAGGCAACCAGAATTTGTCTTGGATGGCCGGAGTCCTAAGTTAGCCTTTCAAGTGTTGCTCTCTCTCTCTCTCATTCTATTTCACAACGTTCATGTAACGGCTATATTTTTGTTTTAGTTTATATAGACCTGTTGAATAGTGATTAAAGAGAATAAAAATAGTGTAAAAAAGGGTGAAAATA
Source organism: Calamus simplicifolius (assembly GCA_900491605.1). Lineage (NCBI taxonomy): Eukaryota > Viridiplantae > Streptophyta > Magnoliopsida > Arecales > Arecaceae > Calamus > Calamus simplicifolius. The sequence continues at coordinate 22,239 of UESW01000303.1, read as the reverse complement.
GAGAAAAAATATGTGAAAAGAAGTGAAAAATTAGTGAAAGAAAAGAGAAAAAATATTTTGAAAGAAAGATTTATTCTTATAAGAAAGTTGGAATGTTACATTGATTATTTTAAAGCCACTTGAGGTGTATTTACTTCTGATTCTTGGCGTGGCATGAAAAGCTCCAACCACTCTTAAAGAGCATTCAAGCTTCATCAAAGGCTTCATGTTGCTCCAGCATGCTTAAAAAGAAGTCCTCTTGTGGAGTGTTCTTCAAAATTTGTAAAGTATATTCTTGAATATATGCTCATTTATAGGAGCTTATTGTATAAACTTAATATTTTGTGTTTGATCTTGTAAGGCTCGCTTGTGCTCGAAAATAAGTGCTAGCCCGAAAGGCTAGAGTGAAAAGTCCCTTGTATTCATAAACAAGAAGACTAGCTCAGAAGGCTGTGTAAGGTCTCCTTATATCCGTAAATAAGAAGACTAGCTCGGAAGGCTAGTGTGAGGCTCGCTTATGCCCATAAACAAGTTTGCTAGCCAGATAGGCTAGTGATGATAGTAGAATTCCTAAGAGATTCTTGGGGAGTAGATGTAGGTGCAGGGTTGGTACAGAACCACTATAAATATTGTGTTTGGTTGTGATATTTATTGTGATTGATTGCATATTATCTACACCATACTACACTTGATTTATTTGTGAAACTTACTAATTGCACATACTTGTCTAGCTATTTTTTTTAAAAAACCCAATTCACCCTCCCTCTTGAGTTGCTATATCTAGGCAACAATATTTGATGTGAAGTATGCTTTATCAAACAAGAACATCCTTACATGCAAATTGTCACATTATTTGGTTGAGTTAACCATGGCTACTTTTGCTATAAGGTTGCAACATATCATAAGTAGTGGAATATTTTTTAAAATATTTTAGAAATTCTTGTAAACTTCATAACATCTTGCTAAAGGATGGACTCGATAAGCTAGCTGCTTTTGCTGCAATAGCCACTTTCTTGGTGATGGGACTATCTTTAAGCAACCATAGGATCTCAAGGAAATGACTCCATTTCATGTCATTCAGATGGAACCTCTAAAGCACCTTCAACTAAACAGGTGAGGAAATGCAGGTATGATACAATGCATCCAAACATTAGTAATTTTGAGGGAGACTAATATCCGTACCGAATAAAGATTTGCTGAGGCTATAACCAAGCTGCACAACCCCCATCACTCGAAAGCAGCCTGAAAGCCCAGACAGGAAAATGGTATTTTACTCCAAAATAGACAAGAAGATCAAGGACGAGTTGTAGTCAAAATCCTGAGCAACTTCACTCAGCAGTTAGGCAAGGGCATCCATACACAGTTCACATAAATTCCTGTATAACACACCAGCTCCTGAATAAATTTGAATGTTTCTCTTGGTGAAAATATAAAAAGAAAAATCGAAAAACCTCATGAAAAAAAAGGGAAGAAAAACTGAAATGGGAGGGAAAAACAAGAAACTTTGGAAGATACAACATTACGTATTAAAAACAAACAAACATCATCAATACATACTATAACCAGTACATAGTTGGCTGTAAAATTGCAAAGACAACACTTCTGCCAATTTTAGATAATTACTATTTCATACACAGGTAGAATATAATCCAGAAAACTCAAAAAATACGGGATGCCAGCAACAATTCAGCTTATGACTTAAAAGGTTCTTTTGATTTTATAAAGTAACATTCATAAAGACCAAAAAGAACATTAGAAAGAAGAAAACAATAGGGCAATTTTCATGCCATGTATAAATCATCCCACTCCAATCCTTCATCAGTGAAGCCACTCTCCTTGGTTGATATAAATCAAACATTTGATAGGAGGGTTTCTGATATCCAAAGCCCTAAACATTCCATCTATTGATGCCCCAGAAGTCCCTTTACACCACTAACTGCCAAGGTTTTGATATGAATTTAGATCGTGAAAAGGCAGCAAAGCTTTGGTTTCTGTGATATATTTTTCATTGATGTCACACAGTTTCCTCAATCATAGTGAATATATTCATTATTCCTGCATGACACATATCTATTTTTAAGTCTTCTCTACTAGTGGATTTCTTGTATGCCATGGCCATCCAACATGAGATTGAGAGCTCAACCATCCTAAGCAAAACCAATAGTATGTGCAAACTTCATGGTGCCTGTGACAAGATTAAGAAAGGTCCATGTGTAACAAGAACGAGAGGATTAAAAAAGTTATGAATTATGATGAATTTATAAATCCTATGTAAACAATTTAGTCCTCATAAATCAGCTCTGGAACTCTTGAAAACTCTATCTCGTTATCAATATATATATATCAACTCAACAATGCAAACCTAGTTAAAATTGTCAGTCCAAATTTTTGTCATCCCTCATAGAAAGAACGCCTATCTCATTCGATGAAATATTTAAATTGGCTAAGACTGGTCATGGCACAAGTAAACACCTTTGACTCTCGAAAGAAGTTATGGATATTAATCCAATTAGACAAAAAAAAAGGGATACAAACTCTGTTAGACAGTATTGCTTGAGAAAAATGTGCTTCACAGTCTGACATAAGAGCATGATGGATTTAAGTGACAATCAGCATGGCACAGGAGGAATAACATGTCAGTGCTTTGCCAAAGTGCAGCAATGGTAGAGTACTTGTTGCATGTCAATATTGTACATGCTGTTATATAGTGCATGTCAAGCATGGCACATCAAAGTATGTAACATGCCCATGCTAGGCCAGTATGCCAGCAGCAAGTGATGCTTCAAGTCTAACGATAGAGTGCAATTCTAAACATGGTAAAACATAAGGATCCAAGGATGTGATACAATTTTAATATTATAATTATATACAATGTAGGACAAATATTTTAGTTCATAATTAACCTAGAGATTGTGTGATGCTAAATTGGTAAATAATAACTAGTCTTATATCTTTCTGTCTTCCATTTTCAATCTTTGTGAATATTGGTATTCATAAATAATAATCTTGTGCAACATTTATTAACTAAGAATCAAGAATACTAACCATAATTTTATCTTTTGTTTCCAATCACTGCTGATCGCACATCTTTTCTTTGCAAAGTTAGCTATCAGTAATTTGAAGGGAGAATTCAGTACTCTATTTAGGCATATGGTATGGCCTTTTCTCTTAAAATGAAATTATTAGGAATCTCATTCGTTTATGAACATAGAATCATTAACACGGCAAGACCTCCACACCTTCTCATGCCTCGCTTCTTAGGCCCAACTCTTCGACTGGACTTTGCACATAGACTTTTTCATAGGATCTTTTGAACATTGTGTCACCGAGTTTTCAATCAACAAGCATTTCTAAGGCCACTAGGTCCTCGCATCTACCGGTGATGGCGTTAGAAGGTCTCTCTCCTAACCAGCCTAAACCCCACAATAATAAAATAAAACTCTAAGCCAAGTCCCACAAACACGATAATATATGGAAAGCAAAGCCTTCCCAACCAAATAACTTTTCATTAAGTAACTTTGGATACAATGAGGTTGCCCGTAGGCCAAACACTTCTTTCTGTCTCTTACAAAAATCATTCAAAGTACCCGCCCCAACCTTACTTAAAAACATGAAACTGATCTTGGTGCTTCGCACCCACGCCTCCTATGCGTACATCGGCCTAGTCTCGTCCGCGTCCAAGCCCGCCTGGCCTTGACCTCTGCACTGCCTTAATCTTCCTGGTCAAGTCGTATGATCAACTGAATTTTTTTCCTATGAAGATCCACTACCTTTCTTTTATAGGTGGAAAGCTGCTACCCATCCCGTGTTGAAGCCATGTGGAAATCCATGTGAAATCATCGCCTCAAAGTCCTCTCGAAGTGTGCCTTCTTTTTGGCTGTTGGATGGCTTGATGGAGGGCTGTGATTGGCCCTTGGAATCGCCTAGAACTCCCAAAATACGATGCTGCCAGCTATCACCGCATCCCAGCCGCATATGTTTTCTTTGCAAAGTTAGAGATCAGTAATTTGAAAGAAGAATTCAATACTCTGTTTAGGCAAATGGTATGACCTTTTCTATTAAAAAGAAATTAGGAATCTCATTCGTTTATGAACGAACCATTGACACGGCAAGACGTCCACACCTTCTCATGGCTCGCTTCTCAGGTTGAACTGTTGGGCGCTCTCATCCTACTGGGCTTTGCACATGGACTTTTTCATAGGATTTCTTAGGGGTTGTCACTTCAACGAGACCAAGCTTTGTATTCAGAAAGATTTTCTCGCCTCTAATATCTCCTAGTTTACATAGACGAAAGCGACTTAGTGCACCGCCCCCGGGGCACTAAGTCGCGCACCGGCGCGCGGCATTGGCCGCGCGCCCGTGCAGGCGCGCGTGTGAAACGTGCCACGCGCGTCTGCACGGGCGTACGGCCAATACCGTGCGCCGATGCATGCTTTCTGCATCGTTTCCGGTGCAGGAAGACTTTTCCTTGCATAGACTATCCACGCGCCCCATTCTTTTACAAGCCAAAAGCCCACCTCTACTACGCTAAACCCGAAACAAAACGCACGGCAAGCCCCTGTCGGCTCTCGGCAAGCGAGGGAGCTAAAGGTCCCTACATCTTCTAGTCCCTTTGCGAGGTCACATATGTGGCATCTTTTTCATCGTATAATACCGCATCCCGCACCGCTCAGCACTGGCTCCGCTCCAAGGCTTCGCTCGCCTTTCCTTCCGTTCACACTTCACACTATTCAACTTGCGGTACAGCTGTAAAAATGGGCCACTTGAAGACTCGTGGAGACTCCCAGGTCGGGTCCCCTTTAACTGGCTTCCACATGGCAGCGAGCGGGGAGGAAGAAGACGAGCTTAGACAAGAGATGGAAGAAGGAACCGATTCCCATATCCCTATCCCCCTCAAGCCCAAAGAGATGGAGTCGGGCAGAGCTCCCACCCTTCAATCCAAAATGGATGGTGCCAATCCCGGGGACTTCCTAGCTTTGCCCCAGGAGAGGCCGCAGGGCCAGCAGGAGAGCTCGGACGAGCACGAGCAGCCGAAGCGGGCAGCTGCTTTGCTGGCTCGGCTTGCTCTGGCTCGAGACAGCAAAGGCAATGTCAGCGTGGTGGTGGTTCAGCTTTAAAAAATGGAGGATCGCGGTCTCCCATGAAGTCTTCGACGTTGGCAGTTCCTGTGTCTTTGGTCATCTTTGTTTGTGTCTCTGGTCTCATGTTATAATAACGTTGTGAGGGGTGATGAGAACTTGGGTCTTGTTATAATAATGTTGTAGGCGATGTTAGTAAGTTGGGTCAGTGGTTCTTGGTTCGTGACAATGAGGTCCCAGTTGGATCTTGAAGCCGTAGCTTATGTTCAGTTGTCCGTTCGTTGTATCAAAAGACCTTTGCTTATGTTGTGTTATATGAGTGCTTCTGTTATGATAATCCCTAATCTAATTTAAAGTTAAGTTCAGTAGTACGTAGCGCATAGCTGGGAAGGAGCTTATTTGATCTTCTCTCGCATATGCATCAGGGCTAGCTTGTATGTGTTTCATCCTTTCTGCCACCCGAGAGTCTGATCTTGTTCTACTTTCTCTAGAGTCATTATCATTATTTGAGCCTTTCTAGGCTCCAATTTTGGAGAGAAAGAGATTGGAACTGCAGAGTTCATTGCTAATGGTTCTAGGGTGCAGCCAAAAATTAGTGTTTAGATCTTGCTTGAGCATTATGCATGCTCAATGGATTATTAATTCTGATGATCTTTTTTCTTGTGTAGTTTGGTTGGTGTTGACCCACTTATTGATTTTGATGATTAACAAAAGTCATGAGTATATTTTTTGTGTTACTAATGAAATTAACAAGTATTTCAGGAACTTAGAAAGGTTAAGTTATTCAAATGATATACAAAATTAAGTTTGAATCAATTTTTTTTTTAATGGAACATTTCAAAGTTCAGATCTTAGAGCCGACACCCACTGTGTTTGAAGCCGACCCCAGAGCGTATCAGAACAGTTCAATATTTTTAGCACGGTTCGGAGTCGACACCTAAAATGTTAGAGCCGGCTTAACCTGAGACACAGAGAAATGGTTTTTTGCGCCTGTTTCGGAGCCGACACCTGAAGTATCGAAGTCGACACCTGGAGTTTCAAAGCCGACACCTGGAAATGCTAGAGCCGACTCTAACCTAAGAACAGAGAGTGTATTTTTGGGACATCATTAGAGTCGACACCCTCGGAACTTAGAGCCGACTCCAGATCGCGTCGAGCCGACACCACAGTTTCTCGGAGCCAACTCCCCAATGGACGTTTTGCTACTATTTTTGGAAACCCGACTTGGAGCCGACACATGAAAAGTTGAAGCCGACTCCAACCTGTCAGGAACGGAATTTTAAATCTGTCAGAATGGATTCCAACGGTAACATTTCTTCACCTAACCCCCAACGGATCTATTTCTTTGCGTGAGGATGCATTCCAAGTACATTTTCAATGGCTATTTTTAGCTAATATTGGATTAAGGAGATTATAAAAGGGCATCGTTCGTTTCAAAATAGAGGAATGAAAAAAAAATAGAGAAAAATAGAGAAAGAAAATCTGGAAAGAAAAAGAGAGAAATCATCTAGTTTTCAAGAGGAAAAATCTCTGTGCTCAAGGCCATCAATAGAAGAAAGATAGAAGAGAAATCCAAAGGCATTTCAAGATCAAATCCGAAGGATTTTCACAGTTTTGAAGGAAAAGAGAAAGTGCCCTAAATCTTCAACTTCTCTTCAACAAGCTTCGTTCAAGAATCAAAGTTTAAATCTTATCAGACGATTCAGAAGAGAAGAGGAAAAGAAGAAAAGCTCAACTTCAAATCACTTCCAAATCAGGATTTTCTAATCTTGTTTTATTTACATTGCATATTTGCTCATTTGAGAAGCTATTAGTTGCTATAAACATTTATTTGAATTGCTTGTGTCCTAATTCAATTAAGGGATTGAATTAGTTGAAGTATTTGACCTCGGGGTAAGCTAAGTGTAGCTTACGTTGGGTTGTGTGCTGGTGAACCCATGAAAACCAGCTGGGTTCGTTGTGACCCCGTGCAAAACATAAGTTTGAGTTGTGATCTTGCAAAATAACTCAGCTGTAATCAGGGTGATTAAAGTGTGGACCCAAAAGTTTCTTGGGAGTGGACGTAGGTGTAGATAACACCGAACTACTATAAACCTTCTTGTGTTTGTCGTGCTTATTACTCTCTCTCTCATTTATGTTGTGTTTATTATTCACAACATCACTTCACTTGTGCACATTAACTTAGTGAAATTAGTTCTTAAGTGTAATATTTTTTAAAATAACCCAATTCACCACCTTTTGGGTTGCCATCTGGGCCAACAATTGATATCAGAGCTTGTGCTCATTGATTTAACGGTCAAAAGCTAAAGATCCAAATGGCAGCTCAAGCTGGATCATGTTTCTGAAGGTCAATCCATAAATCGACATCCTTTGTTTAGTGGCACAAATTATTCATATTGGAAAGCTAGAATGAGAATTTTTATTCAAGCTTTAGATTATAAATTATGGAGTATCATTATTAATGGTACTAGCACTCCCACACACATTGTAGATGGATCTAAGTTCCTAAGCCCGAAAGGGATTGGAATGAGAATGATAGGAAAATGGCTCAGCTTAATGCCAAGGCCATGAATGTCCTATACTATTCTTTGGATGCAAATGAATTCAACATAATATCCACTTGCATTTCAGCCAAAGAAATATGGGATAGGTTGGAAGTTACTCATGAGGGTACCTCTAATCAATATTCTAGTGCACAAATATGAACTTTTCAGTATGGAACAAAATGAGTCTATCACATGCATGTACACTAGATTCACTAATATTGTAAATGGTTTAAAAAGTCTTGGTAAGACTTATACTAACTCTGAATTAGTGCGCAAAATTCTTAGGTCTCTTCCAAGATCATGGGAAGCCAAAGTGACAGCAATCCAAGAAGCCAAAGACTTGAACATCCTGCCTTTGGAGGAGCTACTTGGATCCCTAATGACCCATGAGCTTACAATGAAACAACATCAAGAGGAAGAGGTGAAAAAGAGCAGCAATGAAGATGATGAGGATGATGATGAGACAGCTCTCCTTGCTAGAAAATTCAAGAAATTCATGCAAAGAAGAGACCCTTCTACAAAAGAAAGTCTGAATAAAAATGGAAGGAGAAAGAGAAAGAGAAAAGGATAAGGAAAGGAAAAGGATCCCTTAATATGTTATGAATGTAAGAAGTCGGGACATTTTAGATCTGAATGTCCTCAATTAAAGAAGGGATACAAGAAGAAGAAGAAAGCCTATGTTGCAACTTGGAGTGATAGTGAAGAGTCTTCATCTGAAAAAGAATAAAAAGAGGTTGCCAACATATGTTTCATGGCAAATGACGACAATGAGGTAAATTCTGAAACCCCGATAATGATTATACTTTTGATGAATTATATGATGCTTTCAATGAATTAGTCAGTAACTTCAAGATTTTAGAAACAAGAACAAATCATTGAAAATTGAAAATTTAGATCTTCTCAAAATAAAAGATGAACTTGTTTTTTAGATCAAAAGTTTGAAATCTGAAAAAGAAGACATATTGAAAGAAAAAGAATCAATTTCTAATGAAAATATTAATTTAAAGAAAGAAGTTGATAAGTATAAGAATATTGTTGATAAATTTACAAATAGCTCGAAAAAACTTAATTTACTATTGAACAACCAAAGAGCTATTTTTGATAAAGCTGGTTTATGATATAGACCACATATGAAACAAAAATATGTCAACAATTTCTTTATAAAGAAAAATGATATTTTATGTTATCATTGTAACAAAAAGGGACATAAATCTTATGAATGTAATTTCAAAATGTCTCATAAGAATTTAAGTCTTAAAGGCAAGAAAATATGGGTTCCAAAAGGAACAATCTTTATTGTTACTAACCATGAATGACCCAAGAAGGCTTGGGTACCTAAACATAAGATTTGATTGTCTTGCAGGAGTATCTTGCGGCCAAGGGATCAAAGAGAAAATGGTATCTTGATAGTGGCTGCTCAAGACACATGGCGGGTGACAAGGAGCAATCCATCACCCTTGAAATCAAAAGAGGAGGAGTTGTAACTTTTGGTGATAATGCAAAGACCAAATTATGGGCTTTGGTAAAATTCAAATCACTCCCTCTACTTTTATTGAAAATGTGTTGTATGTAGATGGATTAAAGCATAATTTGATTAGCATTAGCCAACTGTGTGATAAAGGTTTCAAAGTTTCTTTTGAAGCTTCTATTTGCACTGTATCAAATCCCATTGACAATAACATTATATTTATTGGAAATAGAAATGGCAATGTATACTTAATTGATTTAGACAATTTGTCTACTTGTAATCATTGCTTAATTTCTGATAATACTAAGGTAAATGAGATTGGATGGCTATGGCATCATAGACTAGGTCATGTAGCACACACTTAATTTCAAAATTGATTAGAATGGATTTAGTTAAAGGACTTTCAAAACTATATTTTAAAAATAATAGAATTTGTGATGCATGTCAATTTGAAAAACAAACTAGAAATTCTTTCAAATCTAAAAATATTGTTTCTACTACTGGGCCTCTAGTGCTACTTCATATGGACCTTTTTGGACCTACTAGAACCACTAGTCTAGGAAAAAGAAATATGGTCTTGTGATAGTAGATGATTATTCTAGATTCACTTGGTATTATTTTTAGCTCACAAAGATGAGACTTTTCCTATATTTTTGAAATTCTTTAAGAAAGTCACAAATGAGAAAAATAACATCATAGTGTCTCTTAGAAGTGATCATGGAACTGAATTTGAAAATTATTTATTTAAAAATTTTTGTATTGAAAATGGCATTCATCATAACTTCTCAGCCCCAAGAACACCTCAACAAAATGGAGTTGTAGAAAGAAAAAATAGGACTCGAGAAGATATGGCCCGTACCATGCTATGTGAAAGCCAACTCCAAAGTACTTCTGGGTAGAAGCAATAAACACTGTATGTTACATCCTAAATAGAGCCTTAATTAGACCAATCCTTAAGAAAACTCCCTATGAATTATGGCATAATAGAAAACCTAACATTAGTTACTTTCATGCATTTGGTTGTCGATGTTTTATTCATAATAATGGTAAAGACAATCTTGGAAAGTTTGACGCTAAATCTGATGAAGGTATCTACTTAGGATATTCCACTTCTAGTAAAGCTTATAGAGTGTTTAATAAGAAATATTTTATTATAGAAGAGTCAATTCATGTAGTATTTGATGAGTCTTTAGCATCAAGTTCTGAAAAGATTGATGATGAGGAAGATACAAATTTGCTTGAAAGAGATATTAAAAAATTAAATATAGATGTATCTTCAGATCATGAACCAGAAGCTAAAGATGATGACACCTAAGGATGATATTATTGATACTACTCGTAATGATGTAGATCTACCTAGAGATTAGAAATATGCTTATGGTCATCCTAAGGAATTGATTATAGGTGATCCATCTCAAAGTGTAAGAACTAGATCATCAATGAGAAATATCAATAATCATCTTGCATTTGTTTCTCATATAGAACCCAAAACTATCGAGGAAGCCGAAAAAAATAGTAATTGAATGTTAGCTATGCAAGAAGAATTAAATCAATTTACTAGAAATAAAGTATGGACCCTTGTAGATAGACCCAAAGGTCATCCTGTTATAGGATCTAAATGGGTGTTTAGAAATAAATTAGATGAAAATGGTATAGTAATTAGAAATAAAGATAGATTAGTTGCAAAAGGATATAATCAAGAAAAGGGAATTGATTTTGATGAAACTTTTGCACCGGTTGCAAGATTAGAAGCAATTAGATTATTACTTGTATTTGCATCATATGAACATTAATTTATTTCAAATGGATGTGAAAAGTGCATTTTTAAATGGATTTATAAATGAGAAATTTTTGTAGAACAACCACCTGGTTTTGAAGATCATGAATTTCCAAATCATATTTTTAAACTACACAAAGCACTATATGGTTTAAAACAAGCACCTAGAGCTTGGTATGATAGGTTAAGAAAATTTTTAATTAAAAATGATTTTATTAGAGGAAATATTGATAAAACTTATTTTTGAAAAGAAAAGATAAAAATTTATTGGTAGTACAAATCTATGTAGATGATATTGTACTCGGTGCTACTAACGATCTTCTATGTCAAGAATTTGCAAAGTTGATGCAGGGTGAATTTGAGATGAGCATGATGAGAAAACTTAACTTCTTTCTTGGACTACAAATCGAACAAGAAAGAGAGGGATTTTTATTAATCAAAAAAAGTACACAAAGAAATACTCAAGAAGTTTGGAATAGAATCAGTTAAACCCCTTGGAACACCTATGAGTCCTTCATCCAAATTGGATAAAGATGAAGATGGTAAGCAAGTTGATCAAAAATATTATAGAGCTATGATCGGTTCACTACTTTATTTAACAGCAAGTAGACCTGATATTATATTATTTTTTCTTATGTGCTAGATATCAATCTGAACCTAAAGAATCTCACTTAATTGTTGTAAAAAGAATTCTAAGATATTTAAGTGGAACTAAAAATGTAGGACTATGGTACTCTAGAGACTCAACATTAAATTTGATTGCATATTCTGATTCTGATTATGCTGGTTATAGACTAGATAGAAAAAGTACAAGTGGTGCATGCTAATTTTTAGGTAGTAACTTAATCTCTTAATTTAGCAAAAAGCAAAATTCAGTTGCACTATCAACTGCTGAAGCTGAATATGTTGCAGTTGGAAGTTGTTGTGCTCAAATCCTTTGGATTAAGCGATAGCTTGAAGATTATGGTATAACACTTGATAAAACACCAATTAAATGTGATAATACTAGTGCAATAAATCTAACTAAAAATCCAATTCAACATTAAAAAACAAAGCACATTGAAATAAGATATCATTTCATTAGAGAACATGTAGCTAATAATGATATTTGTCTTGATTATGTTTGTGCTAATGAACAATTAGCAGATATATTTATAAAACCCCTAAGTGAAGAAAGATTTTATTATCTTAGAGGAGAATTAGGAATTTGTGACCCATCGGAATGATTTTGAAACGTCTAGGAATGGCTATCTAGAACTTAATTATTTTCTTGAAAATCTTTTGTGATTCTAAGGAAAACTTATCTAGATATTTGAGCCCTTTGATTCACCACATTCCAAGAATTTTATCCAAAATTTATTGATTATTTTGACAAGTTTCAGATCCTTTGAAAATCTAATTTTTTCACTGAAACTGTCTTGGAGTCGACACCTCTATTAGTGGAGTCGACACCTGCCTGTGTAGTTCTCTGTCTGTGACCTTGGAACCGACACCCACTTTTACGGAGCCGACTCTATTTCGGGCGCTAACTGTGTTAGCGACTTGGAGTCGACACCCAACTTTGCGGGAGCTGACACCTTATGGTCCCAGGTTGACTATATTAGGTCAGAGTCGACACCTATTCGACCCCATTCATTTTCAAACTCTTCCAAAACTCTCTCCAAACCTTCCAAATTTTAGAATCTTCCTAATCCATTACTCCCTAGCAATCTATGGCACCTAAGCACTGAGGATCGTTTTTCGAAGCGACCGTGATGACTAGAAAAAGGACGGTGAGGCGTCGACACGCTAACCTTCGCCCAGTTCATCCTCCACATTGTCGTCCTCCACTCCTAGTGTCATCCCTGGTCCTTCTTCTCCACATGTAGATCTCTTAGCAGGGAAGGTTATAACAATGGAAAGAAAAGTGGATTTTGGATTTTTTGAAGCAGAGGGATTCTCTCTTGGAAGACAACTTAAGGAAATGGGACAAGAGAAGGTATGTTCCCTAGATGTTCCTACTTATCTGGCCCTAGTGAAGGTTTTCTATCTCAACTTGACTAGAGGAGATGGAGGCCTTGTTAGTTTTGTGAGAGGAACTAGAGTTCACCTTACTTCGAAAATTTTGGAAAGTTTGCTAGAAATACCTGTCATTGGACCTATTGCCAATTCCCATAGTGAAAGAGGTATGGAATTATCTAGGATGCTTGGCAAAGAGGTAGCTGAATTTGAAGAGATTAGGGCTAATCAGTTGCCCCTAGAGTTGATACTTTTACATAATATTTGTAGCAGGATCTTGTTCCCCAAGACCGGACGATTTGAGTATGTATCCGAGAGGGATGTTGTAGTAATGGATTTTGTTGTAACCGGCTAGCCAATAAACTTACCTGGAATGATGATTTGGTACATGGCTGAGGCTAGAAATAAGAAGAGGTCAACCCTACCCTATGGTATGATTCTGACTATGGCCTTTCAGAGCCAAGGTGTTAACATATTGGATAATGAGCCTTTAAAGAGCCTTAGACATACAGACTATTATAATAAGGCTACATTGCACCGTATGGGCTTGTGAAGATCAAAGGCAAATGGGAAAGGAAAGAAAATCTGGATGATGGTATGGCTGAAGCTGAGACTGTGGCACCTGGTCCATCAGAGGCAGGGCCTTCAGTGAGGCACCCTTCACCAAGTCCCAGTAGTTCTGCACATTCTGCACCAGCACTTGCACCTACATCATTTACTCATGCATCTACTAGATTTTTTGAGAGTCAATTGGAGCAGCTAAAATCTCTAATTTTGGATCATGAAGATAGAATGAAGGCTGAACTTAAGGATCAGCTTATGAGATTCAGGCAACATTTCTATTCTTTGGAGGACAGGATCAGTGTGATAGAGTCATCCTTGAGCACATCTTCTGTTTCCTTGATGAAAGACATAAGGTTGATATTTGATAAGATCAAGGATATTGCAGGTGACTCTGACACCTACTCAAAGTGCAACGCAGAACTTCAAGAAAAAGTTACTGTTATAGCTGGTTTAGTTGAAAAGATGCTAAATGATTTTATGAAAATTCAAGAGAAGGGCATGGGACAAATCTTAGAAGAGTTGAAAAGAATTCTGAGATTTTGAGATGTTGCAAGCTTTGTTTGTTTTTCTCTTGAACTTTAGTTTGTACTTAGGACAAATTATGTACTTTGATGTTTTGATGTATTTTGAAGTAATATGAATGATGTAATGATGAATTTTGCAATGAATTAATGAATATTCTGAATGACTTTGTATTCATTGAATGTTATCTGAATCCTGATTGTAGCATTAATTTAGTTTTTGACTTAACCTTGAATTCTGAATGACTTCTTTCTTAACCTTTTTGTTGATAACAAAAAAGGGGAAGAAAGGTTTGTTTACGTATATGCATTTGATGTTTAAAACATATATGCAATGAATTTAATTGGTTAGAACATATATGCATTGAATTCAAATAAACTTAATTTGGTTATCATAAGGGGAGCTTAACTGTAAGAACTTATAACTTATTTATTTTCATTAATTAATCATGCATATACTCAATGTTTTTGTATCATCAAAAAGGAGAGATTGTTGACCCACTTATTGATTTTGATGATTAACAAAAGCCATGAGTATATTTTTTGTGTTACTAATGAAATTAACAAGTGTTTCAGGAACTTAGAAAGGTTAAGTTATTCAAATGATATACAAAATTAAGTTTGAATCATTTTTTTTTAATGGAACATTTTAAAGTTCAGATCTTGGAGCCGACACCCACTGTGTTTGGAGCCGACCCCAGGGCGTATCAGAACAGTTCAATATTTTTGGCACAGTTCGGAGTCGACACCTGAAATGCTAGAGCCGTCTCTAACCTGAGACACATAGAAATGATTTTCTGCACCTGTTTCGGAGCCGACACCTGAAGTATCAGAGTCGACACCTGGAGTTTCGGAGCCGACACCTAAAAATGCTAGAGCCGACTCTAACCTGAGAACAGAGAGTGTATTTTTGGGACATCGTTAGAGTCGACACCCTCGGAACTTAGAGCCGACTCCAGATCGCGTCGAGCCGACACCACAATTTCTTGGAGCCGACTCCCCAATGGATGTTTTGTTACTATTTTAAAACTCGACTTGGAGCCGACACATGAAAAGTTGGAGCCGACTCCAACCTGTCAGGAACGGAATTTCAAATCTCTCAGAATGGATTCTAATGGTAACATTTCTTCACCTAACTCCAACGGATCTATTTCTTTGCATGAGGATGCATTCCAAGTACATTTTTGATGGCTATTTTTTACCTAATCTTGGATTAAGGAGATTATAAAAGGGCATCGTTCGTTTCAAAACAGAGGAATGAAAAAAAAAATAGAGAAAAATAGAGAAAGGAAAATCGAAAGAAAAAGAGAGAAATCATCTAGTTTTCAAGAGGAAAAATCTCTGTGCTCAAGGCCATCAATAGAAGAAAGATAGAAGAGAAATCCAAAGGCATTCAAGATCAAATCCAAAGGATTTCCACAGTTTTGAAGGAAAAGAGAAAGTGCCCTAAATCTTCAACTTCTCTTCAACAAGCTTTGTTCAAGAATCAAAGTTCAAATCTTGTTAGCCGATTCAGAAGAGAAGAGGAAAAGAAGAAAAGCTCAACTTCAAATCGCTTCCAAATCAGGCTTTTCTAATCTTGTTTTATTTACATTGCATATTTGCTCATTTGAGGAGCTATTAGTTGATGTAAACATTTATTTGAATTGCTTGTGTCCTAATTCAATCAGGGGATTGAATTAGTTGAGGTATTTGACCTCGGGAAAGCTAAGTGTAGCTTACGTTGGGTTGTGTGCTGGTGAACCCATGAAAACAGCTGGGTTCGTTGTGACCCCATGCAAAACAACAAGTTCGAGTTTGATCTTGCAAAATAACTCAGCTGTAATCAGGATGATTATAGTGTGGACCCAAGAGTTGCTTGGGAGTGGACGTAGGTGTAGATAGCACCGAACCACTATAAACCTTCTTGTGTTTGTCATGCTTATTGCTCTCTCTCTATCTCTCTCATTTATATTGTGCTTATTATTCACAGCATCACTTCACTTGTACACATTAACTTAGTGAAATTGGTTCGTAAGTGTAATATTTTTTAAAAGAACCTAATTCATCCCTCCCTCTTGGATTGTTATCTGGGCCAACAATTGATATCAGAGCTTATACTCATTTCGGCTTGATTTAACGATCAAGAGCTAAAGATCCAAATGGTAGCTCAAGTTGGAACATCCTTTTCTGAAGGTCAATCCAAATCGACCTTCTTTGTTTAGTGGCACAAATTATTCATATTGGAAAGCTAGAATGAGAATTTTTATTCAAGCTTTAGATTATGAATTATGGAGTATCATTATTAATGGTCTAGCACTCCCATACACATTGTAGACGAATCTATAGTTCCTAAACCCAAAAGGGATTGGAATGAGAATGATAGGAAAATGGCTCAGCTTAATGCCAAGGCCATAATGTCCTAAATATTCTTTGGATGCAAATGAATTCAACAGAATATTCACTTGCATTTCAACCAAAGAAATATGGGATAGGTTGGAAGTTACTCATGAGGGTACCAACCAAGTTAAGGAATCTAAAATCAATATTCTAGTGCACAAATATGAACTTTTTAGCATGGAACAAAATGAGTCTATCACATGCATGTACACTAGATTCACTGATATTGTAAATGGTTTAAAAAGTCTTGGTAAGACTTATACTAACTCTGAATTAGTGCGCAAAATTCTTAGGTCTCTTCTAAGATCATGGGAAACCAAAGTGACAGCAATCTAAAAAGCCAAAGACTTGAACATCCTGCCTTTGGAGGAGCTACTTGGATCCCTAATGACCCATGAGCTTACAATGAAATAACTTCAAGAGGAAGAGGCGAAAAAGAAAAGAACAATTGCACTCAAGGCTACTGAAAATGAAAAGAATAGTAGTGAAGATGATGAGGATGATGATGAGATAGCTCTCGTTGCTAGAAAATTCAAGAAATTGATGCAAAGAATGAGACCATTCCACAAAAGAAAGTCTGGAATAAAAATGGAAGGAGAAAGAGAAAGAGAAAAGGATAAGGATAAGGAAAAGGATTCCTTATATGTTATGAATGTAAGAAGCCGGAACATTTTAGATCTGAATGTCCTCAATTAAGAAGGGATACAAGAAGAAGAAAACCTATGTTGCAACTTGGAGTGATAGTGAAGAGTCTTCATCTGAAGAAGAACAAAAAGAGGTTGCCAACATATGCTTCATGGCAAATGACGACAATGAGGTAAATTCTGAAACCCTCGATAATGATTTTACTTTTGATGAATTATATGATGCTTTCAATGAATTAGTCAGTGACTTCAAGATTTGAGAAACAAGAACAAATCATTGAAAATTGAAAATTTAGATCTTCTCAAAATAAAAGATGAACTTGTTTTTTAGAACAACAGTTTGAAATCTGAAAAAGAATACATATTGAAAGAAAAGAATCAATTTCTAACGAAAATATTAATTTAAAGAAAGAAGTTGATAAGTATAAGAATATGTTGATAAATTTACAAATAGCTTGAAAAAACTTAATTTACTATTGAACACCAAAGAGTTGTTTTTGATAAAGCTAGTTTAGGATATAGACCATATATGAAACAAAAATATGTCAATAATTTCTTTGTAAAGAAAAATAATATTTTATATTATCATTGTAACAAAAAGGAACATAAATATTATGAATGTAATTTCAAAATATCTTATAAAAATTTAAGTCTTAAAGGCAAGAAAATATGGGTTCCAAAAGGAACAATCTTTATTGCTACTAACCATGAAGGATCCAAGAAGGCTTAGGTACCTAAACATAGATTTGATTGTCTTGCAGGAGTGTCTTGCGGCTAAGGGATCAAAGAGAAATGGTGTCTTGATAGTGGCTGCTCAAGACAAATGACAGGTGACAAGGAGCAATCCATCACCCTTGAAATCAAAAAGAGGAGTTGTAACTTTTGGTGATAATGGCAAAGGCCAAATTATGGGCTTTGGTAAAATTTAAATCACTCCCTCTACTTTTATTAAAAATGTGTTGTATGTGATGGATTATAGATAATTTGATTAGCATTAGCCAACTGTGTGATAAAGGTTTCAAAGTTTCTTTTGAAGCTTCTATTTGCACTATATCAAATCCCATTAACAATAGCATTATATTTATTGAAAATAGAAATGGCAATGTATACTTAATTGATTTAGACAGTTTGTCTACTAGTAATCATTGCTTAATTACTGATATGCTAAGGTAAATAAGATTGGATGGCTATGCATCATAGACTAGGTCATGCTAGCACACACTTAATTTCAAAATTAATTAGAATAGATTTAGTTAAAGGACTTTCAAAACTAAATTTTGAAAATAATAGAATTATGATGCATGTCAATTTGAAAAATAAACTAGAAATTCTTTCAAATCTAAAAATTTTGTTTACTAATAGGTCATTCGAGCTACTTCATATGGACCTTTTTGGACCTACTAGAACCACTAGTCTAGGAGGAAAGAAATATGGTCTTGTGATAGTAGATGATTATTCCTAGATTCACTTGGGTATATTTTTAGCTCACAAAGATGAGACTTTCCCTATATTTTTTGAAATTCTTCAAGAAAGTCACAAATGAGAAAAATAACACCATAGTGTCTCTTAGAAGCGATCATGAAACTGAATTTGAAAATCATATATTTAAAAAAATTTGCATTGAAAATGGCATTCATCATAACTTTTCTGCACCTAGAACACCTCAATAAAATGGAGTTGTAGAAAGAAAAAATAGGACTCTAGAAGATATGGCCCGTACCGTGCTATGTGAAAGCCAACTCCCAAAGTACTTCTGGGTAGAAGCAATAAACACGGCATGTTACATCCTAAATAGAGCCTTAATTGGATCAATCATTAAGAAAACTCCCTATGAATTATGGCATAATAGGAAACCTAACATTAGTTACTTTCATGCATTTGGTTGAAGATGTTTATTCATAATAATGATAAATACAATCTTGAAAAGTTTGATGCTAAATCTGATGAAGGTATCTTCTTAGGATATTCCACTTCTAGTAAAGCTTATAGAGTGTTTAATAAGAAATATTTTATTGTAGAAGAGTTAATTCATATAGTATTTGATGAGTCTTTAGCATCAAGTTCTGAAAAGATTAATGATGAGGAGATACAAATTTGCTTGAAAGAGATATTAAAAAATTAAATATAGATATATCTTCATATCATGAACCAGAAGCTAAAGATGATGACTCACCTAGGATTATATTATTGATATACTCGTAATGATGTAGATCTACCTAAAGATTGGAGATATGCTTATGGTCAACCTATGAAATTGATTATAGGTGATCCATCTCAAGGTGAAGAACTAGTCATCAATGAGAAATATCAATAATCATCTTGCATTTGTATCTCATATAGAACCCAAAACTATCGAGGAAGCCGAAAAAGATAGTAATTTAAATGTTAGCTATGCAAGAAGAATTAAATCAATTTACTAGGAATAAAGTATGACCCTTGTAGATAGACCCAAAGGTCATCCTGTTATAGGATCTAAATGGGTGTTTAGAAATAAATTAGATAAAAAATGGCATATATAATTAGAAATAAAAACTAGATTAGTTGCAAAGGATATAATCAAGAAGAGAGGAATTGATTTTGATGAAACTTTTGCATCGGTTGCTAGATTAGAAGCAATTAGATTATTACTTGCATTTGCATGTCATATGAACATTAATTTATTTCAAATGGTTGTGAAAAGTGCATTTTTAAATGGATTTATAAATGAAAAATTTTTTAGTAGAACAACCACCACCTAGTTTGAAGATCATGAATTTTTAAATCATATTTTAAACTACACAAAGCACTATATGGTTTAAAAAACAAGCACCTAGAGCTTGGTATGATAGGTTAAGCAAATTTTAATTGAAAATGATTTTACTAGAGGAAATATTGATAAAACCTTATTTTTGAAAAGAAAGATAAAGATTTATTGGTAGTACAAATCTATGTAGATGATATTGTATTCGTGTGCTACTAACAATTCTTCTATGTCAGAATTTGCCAAGTTGATGCAGGGTGAATTTGAGATGAAAATGATGGAAGAACTTAACTTTTTTTTTGGACTACAAATCAAACAAGAAAGAGAGGGAATTTTCATCAATCAAACAAAGTACACACAAAGAAATACTCAAGAAGTTTGTAATGAAATCAGTTTAAACCCCTTGGAACACCTATGAGTCCTTCATGCACTTGGATAAAGATGAAGATGGTAAGCAAGTGATAAAAATATTATAGAGGTATGATCAGTTCACTACTTTATTTAATGGCAGTAGACTTAATATTATGTTGTTGTTTGCTTATGTGCTAGATATCAGTCTAAACCTAAAGAATCTCACTTAATGCTGTAAAAAGAATTCTAAGATATTTAAGTCGAACTAAAAATGTAGGACTATGATACTCTAGAGACTCAACATTAAATTTGATTGCATATTCTGATTCTGATTATGCTGGGTTGTAAACTAGGTAGAAGAAGTACAAGTGGTGCATGCCAATTTTAGGTAGCAACTTAATCTCTTGGTTTAGCAAAAAGCAAAATTCGTTTGCACTATCAAGTGCTAAAGCTGAATATGTTGCAGTTAAAGTTGTGTGCTTAAATCCTTTGGATTAAGTGACAACTTGAATATTATGGTATAACACTTGATAAAAATACCAATTAAATGTGATAATACTAGTGCAATAAATCTAAACTAAAAATCCAATTCAACATCAAGAACAAAGCACATTGAAATAAGATATCTTTCATTAGAGAACATGTAGCTAATAATGATATTTGTCTTGATATGTTTGTACTAATGAACAATTAGGGGACATATTTACAAAAGCCCTAAGTGAAGAAAGATTTTGTATCTTAGAGGAGAATTAAGAATTTGTGACCCATCGAAATGATTTTGAAACGTCTAGGACTGGCTATCTAGAACTCAATTATTTTCTTGAAAAAAATATTTGTGATTCTAAGGAAAACTTATCTAGATATTTGAGCCCTTTGATTCACCACATTCCAAGGAATTTTATCCAAAATTTATTGATTATTTTGACAAGTTTCAGATCCTTTGAAAATCTAATTTTTTCACGAAACTGTCTTGGAGTGATACCTCTATTAGTGGAGTCACACCTGCCTGTGTAGTTCTCTATCTGTGACCTTGGAACCGACACCGCTTTTGCAGAGCCGACTCTATTTGGGCACTAACTGTATTAGCGACTTGGCGTCGACACCCAACTTTACGGGAGCCGACACCTTGTGGTCCTAGGTTGACTATATTAGGTCAGAGTCGACACTCGACCCCATTCATTTTCAAAACTCTTCCAACACTCTCTCCAAACCTTCCAAATCCTAGAATCTTCCTAATCCATTTACTCCCTAGCCATCTATGGCACCTAAGCGGCTCGTTATTGGAGCAACCGTGACGACCGAGAATGGACAGTGAGGCATCCAACACGCTAACCTTCACCCAGTTCATCCTCCACGTCGTCATCTCCACTCCTAGTACCATCCCTGGTCCTTCTTCTCCCATTGTAGATTCGCAGCGGTTATATTTTTTGAACAGAGGGATTCTTCTTGGAAGATAGCTTAAGAAATGGGACTAGAGAAGGTATGTTCCCTAGATGTTCCTACTTATCCGGCCCTAGTGAAAGGTTTTCTATCTCAACTTGACTGAGAGAGGAGGGGCCTTAGTTTTGTGTGAGAGAACTAGAGTTCACCTTACTTTGAAAATTTTGGAAAGTTTACTGAAATACCTGTCATTGGACCTATTGCCAATTCCCATAGTGAAAGAGGTATGGCAATATCTAGGATGCTTGGCAAAGAGGTAGTGAATTTGAAGAGATTAGGGCTAATCAGTTCCCTAGAGTTGAGACTTTTACATAATATTTGTAGCAGGATCTTGTTCCCAAGTTGGACGATTTGAGTATGTATCCGAGAGGGATGTTGTAGTAATGATTCTGTTGTAACCGGCTAGCCAATAAACTTGCCTGAATGAGATTTGGTACATGGCTGAGGCTAAAAATAAGAGAGGTCAACCCTACCCTATGGTATGATTCTGACTATGGCCTTTCAGAGCCAAAGTGTTAACCTATTGGATAATGAGCCTTTAAAGAGCCTTAGACATACAGACTATATAATAAGGCTACATGTACCGTATGGGCTTCATGAAGATCATAGGAAAATGGGAAAGAAAAGAAAATATGGATGATGGTACGGCTGAGGCTGAAACTATGGCACCTGGTCCATCAAGGCAGGGCTTCAGTGAGGTACCCTTCACCAGGTCCTAGTAGTTCTGCACCTCCTGCACCAGCACCTGCCACCT